>NMUG010013118.1:0-10187 GCA_002855965.1 Monotropa hypopitys
TTTGTTGTCGAAACGGTTTATGCAAAGATGTTTATGTATTTCCTTTAATTTAAAAAAAAATTATGGCTTGAAAATCCGGGGCGTGACATTTTGTATCTTTCATTTGAGGTAAGATAGATCAAAACTAAAAATACAATTGTGTTCCAAATTCTCTCTAGTTCTTATGATTAAAATTTGGTAGAAATCGAAGAAGGTTTGATCGGTGAAATCAAGAAAAATCAGAAAATCGAAGAAACCAGATTTCTGCACGCCCGGCTCAAGGACCGGCTTAAGGACCGGTCGATGCACCGGATCCACCGGTGCATCTGCCGGTGTATCTGCCGGTGTCTGCAGATTTTGACAGAAAGTTTATATATCAAGGATTTAAGGCTTGGGTCTTGTTTTAAAACCCAGAAAATGTTTTGGCCAATTTCAGTTTTGATTAGAAGTTTGTAAAGGTGTATTATTAATGTAGGAAGTTGGTAAAAAAAATTTAAAAGAGACAATTAAAAAGGAAGCTTAGTTTCATTATCATTTCTTATGGATTATACATTGGATTATTAGGTGCTAAGGAGTCGGAGGATAGCTTGGAGGATTCTTTGATAAGGTGAGTACTCTTGATTTGTATAAACTTGACTAAAGTATATGATATATTATTATATCATTATAAATGTTGAAAATGAAGATATGAAATCCAATAGTAATTCTATGAATTTTGGTAAAAGTGGAATGATTATAAAAAATGTGGAAGAAGTGGAATGATTGTATGAAGATATGAATATGCATGATAAATAAAATATTTCGAATATCGTGAATCCTATAGATATTCAATGAATCTCAAATATAAAGAATATTGTGAACAAGATGAAATGTTATGAAGATAAATGGAAGAGAATATGTGAAATATGAATGAAAGCATATTGTGAATGATGTAAAGATGTGAAAGAGGAAAGATGCAAAGTTGATTACGTACAAAACGTACGGCCATGCTCAATGGTAAAATTGAGTGTATGCATATATACATGCGGCCATGCTCGTTGGTAAAATTGAGTCTACGTACCTAATTGTACGATCATGCTCATTGGAAAAATTGAGTGTACACATAGAGAAGTGCGGCCATGCTCATTGGAAAATTTGAATGGACGTACAAAATGTACAGCTATTGGTGAAATCCTTGAAATGAAAAGGTGGAATCTAGAATCTGGAATCTATCAAATAATACGTACAATCGTATAACCGTGATTACTGGTGATGTGTGAATTTGAATCCTTCAAATAGAAATATGAAAATCTGACAAATCTTGGAATCTGTTGAGAATCAGAAATATTATAAATGCTCAAGAGTAAAAAGAGTTATCATAAAGATGTGAATGGGTTGGTGTGAGTTATATATATATATATATAAATGGAAGTAAAGAGATGAAGAGAAATGTAAGAAGATTATTGCTTCTCTTATTTATGCACTTCTTTAGTATTCACCAACCGTCGTTGCTGATACACGCTAGTGCTTTTATTTTTAGGTATTCGAGCTAGAGTCCACAGTTCATACCAGTTCAGTCTAGTCCAGCTGCAGTGTCGTGGTGTTGTCAGTGTTGTAGTGGCAGGGTGGAGTCCTTTATTTATTTCTCTTATGTATTTGAGAGATTGTTTAGCTCTCAGTTTTGAGTCTACTTCAGTTGAGTTGAGTTGTGTTGTTGTAGTAGTGGTGAAGTTGTGTTGTTCAGTTACAAATGAGGCCTTCTTTGGAGACCGTGGCCCGCATTTTCCATGCTCAGAATGCACGGACTACTTTCTCTGCATTGATTGGTCTGAAGATGACTTCACTGGTTGTCGATGACATTGACGGGATTCTGACTATCTGACCCAATTTCTTGTGGGGATTATTTGACGATGGAGCCTATTATGATCCACATGGTCCTGACTTCATCCAATTGGCTGACAAAGGGGCCGGCTTTCGCAGGCGCATATATGCCTTTGTATTTGTTCTCTTGATAGGGTTGTTCTTCCTGCATTGCGATGGGTAGTTGGACCTGCGAGTTGTATTTTTGGTTGATGTTGTGATTGATGGGCAGACGATAGTCCCGACAATTTTGGCAGAGACATTCAGAGGGTTGACCTTTTATCTTTTACCGCATGACTCCCACATTTGTAGCGGCACCGAGCTATTCTTCGTTTGGCTGCTGGACCATCTATTTCGGTGTTATTCATCACATCCGAGATGGTTTCCTGATATCCCTTTACCATTTTTGATTGAGCGGCATTTGACTTCGTTGTATATTCCTCAGCATCTAGATGCGTGGGTTATAGATTTGGATAGTATCACGCCTGACACGATTATTTGGGATATTGGCATATCCAGTGCCAGAGACCATGCCGTAACCATTTATGGGTTAGGTCTTTCATTTATTCTATCGGTTGGGCTATGTGGCGTTGTGTCGTACTTTGGATGTCAAGTCCTTAGACAGTTTGGGCTTTATCAGGATGTTCCTGCCGCTTCATCCCTCTTTGCAGCAGCAGGTACCACGTCGACTTCGTGAGTGATTTTGCCCATCCATTGATTGCAGAGGCATCTGCCTTGTGGGGCCGACGGGTCATGATTTTATCTATTCAGACTAGTGACAGCCCAGGCATTTTTTATGAATATTTGAATTGGGTCACGCAAGAGATTGTTCATGATGCTAACGTTGTTTCCACTTTTTCTGTGTATTTGGACCCATTTCCATTGCCACAGTGGTCCTCTTTTCTGGCGTCGCAGACTGCGAGCTATGCCCTTCAGATGATGCACTCTTACTCACAGTATGCTCAGGTAATGGAGGAGAGGGATAGGGCTATTCAGCGAGCTTTCTCTATCACAAGGGAAAAAGATTCTCTGCTCAGAGACCTGGATCATTTATCCCTGCAATTGTCAGATATGGATGTTACTGCGGACAGCTTGCAGCAGGATCTTGCAGATGTTAGAGCTTCAGCCAGCTCTACCAGTATTGTGACCGCTTTGGAGTATTCTTTGAGACAGACAGCTCACGAGCATGCATTTCATCTTGAGGAAATCAGCAGGTTGCTTCATGAGTTATCAGATCTTGAGAAAGACATGGAAGGATCGCAAGATTGGATCTGCAATTTGGGCGATCAGAGGGACTCATTGCAGGATGATTTTGATACCTTGGCTAGATCGTACATTGGTTCCGTTGCTGAGGTCTAGAGTTCGCATGCTCTGCTGCGTGACACTCGTCGAACTTTGTCCAGAGAGAAAGGCATTCACTTCTGAGATATTAAAGGCTTACAATCTAGCTTTGCTTCTTTGAATCGTTTGTTTCCCGGAGGTTACCCCGATATTATACAGCTATAGATGCTCTTGCAGATACTTCACCATTTCCTGGACATGAATCGATTAGGCACTGAGGATGGTGCCCTGATGACCATCCGTTATCGGGAAGTTTGTCAGGCCTTGCTGCATTTGCTGAGTGATTTCTCTCAGAAAGACCTGTACTGATTTGCACATTGTATTCTGTGTTTCTTTTTTCTATGGGAAATGTCAGCATTTTTCTTGTATGAATACATTTTTACTACTTGCAATTTTTATCAAGTGAGTAATATTATATTTATAGACATTTAAATTTCTCTACTAGCAGTGATTGATAAAACATAATTTATGCCAATCAATCAATAAAGACATTTTATGAACAAGGCCACACCTATTGATCAGAGGGCGAAAACCTTCATTCATCCTTTATTTTCGGAAATGACTTCGTAATCTTAGCACTAAAGTGGATGACCTCTTGACCAAATCGAACTGAATCCTTAAATAAAAGTGATTCCCTGAAGGCCAATTTTTTGCTGGCATTTGCTTGGACGCACTTCTATTCTGATATACTCCGATGCTTCAACCTTTCTGATTCTGAATTTTTAGAACTTTAGCTTTTTCTTTTCCATTTCTGTCGTAACTTCTTTTCAGGTTGATAGTTACATCGGATGCATTTTTTTTATTTTTCCTTTTTTTGCCACAAACCCCTCTCGGGTTTTGACCTGCTGGATTTATCCATTTTTGTTGTAGCCCCCTTTCAGGTTTTTACTACATCGGATTTGATTTCTTATTTATTTTGCCATGGTCCCCTTTTGAGTTTTGAACATGCCGGGTTTTTTTTTATTTTTTTCATAGTTTTCCTTCTCAGGAATAAACTATGCCGGATTTGTTTTTTTTAAATGATCGAGTTTTAACTCCAGCAAGACAAACTCTTCTTGATCATGTTCCAAATATTTTGAGCATTTGAGAGCACTTTCGTATGAGGAGAGGCTAAGAATTTTTAGAGAGTGAGGAAGAGATTTTTTTAGAATTCCCTTTTTTGGTTTTGTGTAAAGGGAGGAGCGGTTATCTTGATCATCATATACACATTTTAATGATATTTTTTGAAATGCTCTTATCAGAGAAGAGGAAAGAGATTTTTTTGTAACAAGAAAGAAGAAATAAAAGTGCTATTTCGCTCAAGATTATATTGGAATATTAATAAGAAGAAAATGTCTTTATTAAAATTAAAATTGAATCATTGTAGTGTATAAAAGCTACTACTAATTAGATATAGTAGAGCTTGAGCATGTTGGTATTGAGAGGCTGCAGGAACTCTTGGCTGTCCATCTCTGACAGGATGATTGCTCTGTCGGATAACACCTTTGCGACAATGAATGACCCTTGATAGTTGGAGGAGAACTTCCTTTTGGCTTTTTCTTGTACCGGCAGAATTTGCTTCAAGACCAGATTGCCTTGTTGAAAGACTCTTGGTTGCACATGCTTGTTGAAGATTTTATAGATTCGCCTTTGATAGTACTGAGAATGAAAGACTGTTGCTAATTTTTTTGTCAATGAGAGCCAACTGATCATGTCGGGCTTTTATCCACTCAGAATCATCCATTGTTGTTTCCATCATTATTCTGAGCGATAGAATTTGCATTTTAGAGGAAAGAACGACTTCGTAATCATATACTAAGGAGAACGGAGTTGCCCCAACAGAAGTTCAAGCAGACATTCGATAAGCCATAAGTGCATATGGTAACTTTTCGTGCCAGTCCCGATGAGTATCGATCATTTTTTAGATGATTCTTTTGACATTTTTGTTTGTCGCTTCTATTATTCCATTCATCTCTAGGCGGTAGATGGTTGAATTTTGATGGTTGATCTTGAACTGAACGCAAAGTTTTTTCATGAGTGAGCTATTGAGATTCTTTGTATTATCAGTCACCAACGTTTCTGGTAATCTATAGTGGTATACAATGTTGTTTCTGATGAAGCGCAATATGACCCTTTCGGTTACATGCGCAAAGGTGGAAGCTTCTACCCATTTGGTGAAGTAGTCTATGGCGACTAATATGAATTGATGATTATTTGAGTCTTTGGAATGTATGGCTCCAATGACGTCAATGCCCCAGGCTGAAAATGGTCACAGAGAGACCATGACTTGAAACTCTTTGGGCGGTGCTCGCAAGATATCTCCATGAATTTAGCATTTATGATATTTCTTGACATACTTGATGAAATCGGATTCCATTGTCATCCAATAATATCCAGTACGCAGAATTTTCCTTGATAAGGTATGAACACTCGTGTATGGGCCACAAGATCCTTCATGTACTTCTATCATCAATTCATTTGCCATATAAGCATCTATGCAGCGCAGAAGACTGTGCATAGACCTTTTGAACAGCACTTCGACGTATAAGAAGAATTGGGCTGTCAATCTTCTAAGGGTCCTTTGATCGTTGATTATGGTGCCTTCTGAAAATGCACTAGTTTTCATGAATGTTTTGATATCGAGGTACCATGGCTGACCATCTCTTTCATTTGCAATTAGAGCGCAATATGCAGGCGAATCTCTGAGCTGAATTTGTATAGTGGGAATCTTATCCTCATCCGAGAAATGTATGGCTGCTGCAAGAGTCACTAGAGCATCTGCGAATGAATTTTTAGGCCTTAGGATATGAATGAAATTGATATACTTGAATTTAGCTCGGACCTTTTTGATTTTATGATGGTAGGGAATCAGCTTTGGGTCCCTAGTCTGAAATGTTTCATAGCTTTGCTGTATAATCAGATCAGAATCACCATATACCTATAATTTAAAATTTTTATAATCTAGGTCCATCTGCAACCCTAGAATACATGCTTCGTACTCTGCCATATTATTTATGATGATGGATTCCTTTTCGAAAAGGAGCTTTGCCGCAGCAGACAAATGAGTTCCTTGTCCAGAAATTAGGATTGCCCATATTCCGGCGCCTTTCTGATTGTATGCTCCGTCGAAGAAGAGTTTCCACTCAGGGGATTTGTCATTTGTTTCAGAACAGAAAATTTCTTCGTCGGGGAATAAGGGCTCCATTGGTTTTTCGTCCTCTAGGAGATTTTCTGCCAAATATTCTGCAATGACCCTTCCCTTCTCTGATTTTTGCGTGGCAAAGATGATGTCAAATTCTAACAGAATCATGTGTCATCTCGCAATGTGACTTGAGAGTGTGGGTTTCTCGAACAGATACTTTAGTGGGTCCATCCGAGATAGCATGTATGTGGTATGATGGATCATATAATGGCGGAGCTAATGAGCTACCCAAGCCAGCGCGCAACAAGTTTTCTCTAGTGTGGAGTAGTTATTCTCGTATGTGAGAAATTTCTTACTTGGATAATAGATGTCTTGCTCGTTCTTCCCGTCCTCTGAATACTGCCCCAGTATGAACCCCATAGAATGATCGAGCATTGTTATATACATAAACATAGGTTTGTTGGGCTGCATAAATACCAAGATAGGTGGCTCGAGCAGATATTCCTGGATTTTCTCAAATGCGCTTTGGCAGTCGGCAGTCCAATTTTGAGGTGCGTTTTTACGCAATAGCTGGTATATAGGGTCGTAGACTTGCGTCATTTATGCTATAAACCGACTAATAAAGTTTAACTTCCCAAGAAAGGATCGGACTTATTTTATACCCCGTGGCACTAGCATCTTGAGAATGGCTTGAATTTTGACAGGGTCTATTTTGATACCCTTTTGACTAATCATGAGTCGCAATAATTTTCCGGAGGTTACCCCGAATGCACATTTGGCTGGGTTTGGTATTTTCAGAGGTGTTTGAATACTCATCAGAGATTCAGCAAATGCTCCTCTTTGTGCCTGAATTTGATGATCATGTCGTCCACGTAGACTTCCAATTCTGTATGGATCATGTCATGCCCCCCATGGAGTGAGGAAGGCTATTTTGTCTTGATCTTCATATGCTATTCATATTTGGTTGTACCCTGAAAAGCCATCCATAAATGAAAACATCTCGTGACCAGCTATGTTGTCCACGAGGGAAAGGAAAATTATCCTTCGGACTGGCCTTGTTTAGGTCTTTGTAGTCAATATGCATGCAGACCTTCCCATCCTTCTTTGGCACGGGAATTATGTTGGCAAGCCATTATGGGTATTCGACCACTCGCAAAAAGCCTGCATTGAACTGCTTTATGATTTCTTCTTTGATCTTCAGACTCCACTCTGGTCAGAGTCTCCTCAGTTTTTGTTTGACAGGCCTCATAGACGGGTCCATAGAAAGCCTGTGTTTTACAATTGATGTACTGAGTCCTGACATATCTTCATATGACCAGGCAAAGATGTCTTGATAAGCTCAGAGCATTTCCGTGAATTTGGCCTTCTGATAAATATCCAAGTGGATCCCGATTTTGATTTCCTTAGGCATCTCTATAGTCCCCAAGTTAATGGTTTATGTTTCTTCGACGTTAGGAGTTTTTCTGTCTTCATATTTCTGGACTATGTCTCGGATTTTCTCTGAAATTTCATCATTAGCATTGTCATCAACCTCTAATCCTATCATATCGTAATCCAATTCGGTATCGAAGTCATGCTCTTCAAATGCTAAGATTGTTTGATCATTTGAGTCAAAAGGACGAATTTTTGGATTCCTAAAAGAATGATTTTTTTGTTTTTGTCAGTATTTTGGCCATTGTCATTTCAGTAGAGACAAATAAATGAGTAGAATATACCAAGACTTCATTGATAAACATGGCAAAATATGAAAAGACATAATTTACAAGCATAAAATACATGAATTCTTTAGAAATGAATATTAAAGAAATGCAAAATAGCGAAATGTCAGTTTGTCATATTTTACCAAAACGTGCAGGCTTTCTGGACTGGGCATGTTGTCCAATTGTATAACTTCTCTCTTGGATGAGCGGGGCAGATGCTATTCTGTAGATTTTGACTTGGAGATGGAGGGTCAATTGTGGTGACTTGTAGTTCGCCAAATATTTGTGATAGCCCCTCGTCAGAATCATCTTGTTCCCATTGTGATATGACTGTGAGCGGGAACTCCTCGGAAATCATATTAACTCCCTGGTGGTTTGGGTGTGGATTTGTAGTGACATTGGGAGATGGTTTTGTATCCTCCAAGTTTATTGCCCCAATGTCAATAAGGTCTTGCACCTTGTGCCTCAAACTCTGGCATTTCTCTGTTTCGTGGCCCATTTGGTTAGAGTGATAGGCGCACTCTAAATCACTCGGAAATTTTGAGGGAGAGGATCAGGTAGTTGTCGTGCTGTAATGGGAGTTAGATGCCCAGATGATAGGAGACGATGGTATACTTCTGTTAGGGAATTTCCAACAGAGTAAAGTTTCTGCTCCTCCATGGATCTGATGGAGCATTTCTCATAAATGAGCCTTGAGGTGTCGAACTCTGAAAGGGTTGATTCTGATATACATTCGGCAGATTCTGATACATGTTTTGCAGTGGATAGAAAGATGGTTGTTGTTGAGGGTAATTGGGATACCCTTGTTTAAAACAGAATTGATTGTTTGGCCTTGGAGCCAGCATGACTGTTGAGACTTCAGGCTCTTTAGCCTTCTTCAAAGGAGGCTTCTTGGTATATGACACTGAGGATTCCTCCAACTTAGCATACAGATCAAGAATTTTTCCAGTTTTGATGCCATTCTCGATCATCTCCCCTTGTAAAATTATCTCGTTGAACAACCTCCTGATAGAGGTACAAAATTTTTCATAGTACATCCCCTTGCATGTTTGCACGAACAAATGGATGTACTCAGAATCAGCCAAAGGGGGATCGACCTGGGATGCCTGATTTTTCCATCGAAGGGTGTATTTTCGGAAAGTTTCTCCTAATTCCTGTTTCATTCTGATAAGGTAGAGATGGTCAACTGTCATCTCTGCATTGTGATGGTATTTAAGGAAAAACTCCTGAGACAAGTCTATCCATGAATGGAACCGTTTTAGGTCCAAGCAGGCGAACCACTGTGCGGTTGCCCCAGTTAGATTATGTTGAAACAGATGCATCATAAGTCGTTCTGGATTGGGGTATCCGCATAGAGCCCCGACATACAGACGTAGATGTGTCATGGGTTCCCCTAGTACCATCATATCTTGAAAAATCTGGGATTTTAAACTTTGATGGTAGTTGCATATCCGAATAAAAGCATAGATCTTTGAAACTAGTCGAAGTGTAAGCGTTCGGTCCTCAAAGAGACTTGAGAGCATCTTCCAACTGTTGGACCTTTAAAGTCAATGATGTGTCTTCTTTCTTTATTGGGACCTCATCCAAATGACTTTCCAAGTCATCTTGGGCATGTTGGAAAGTAGGGAGAGTTGGAATATACTGTGGCTGACTAGGTAGAGCGGCGGTTGTCGGGAACATTGGAAGGTTCCCCATTGGTAATAATGGGATCGTGGTTGGGATTTGTGTAGCGGGAACTAGTGTCGCTTGCCCTAGAACCATCCCAATGTTGGATGGTAATTGATATAAAGATGATGGGTCGACCACAGTTGGCTGAATTGTTGGTGGGTTCTGATGTTGGGCCATCACAGTTTCCACCATGACTTGAAAATTATCCATCGATCGGTGGACAACGAGACATTCCTCCATGGAGACAGTTTCAGGCTCCTGTAGAGTCTGGTTGAGTGCTTCTTCAGCCATTGTTCGGGCTAGCGATCAGGTGATCCTCCTCTGTGGAGTTTGCAAATGGTCTGAGTGAGTCGTGTTGGTACCTGTACAACAGCACTAAGCTCATATCAGTACACAAGGAAAAATCTTTAGGGATGTTGGAGACGTATGGACTTACTTTTTAATTTATAACTCGGGATGTGTCCCCGTACATGAAGTCTGGGGCATCATCTCAGTTTGTAATTTTTTTGGAAAAGTGAATGATGAGTCCATAGCCTATC
>NMUG010013119.1:0-10187 GCA_002855965.1 Monotropa hypopitys
TGTTCTGGGCAGCAGATCGAAAATCTGCTAAACCACTTCTCGTTTTTCTTAATTAAACTCATTTAAACTCGACTTTTGAGACTTCAAATCATGAAAATAAACATCCTAAGATGTAGTATAATGATACCTCAAATCATACTCAATTTTAAGTTTTAAAAACAAACTCTAAATCACTAAAAACCATAGTTTTTCAAAAGGGGATCTAGAAAACAGTCCCTAATCGAGATTAGTATAAAAACTTAATTCTGGATTAATTGGTGTACGAAATTAATAATCCAAACCATTAGATATTACCTTTGAGATGTTAGGAACAACCTTTGTGAAGGGTTTTCCTCCAAACTCTTTGATCTTGGTCTTGATCTCCCTTGATCTCCTAAGTTACTCTCCTTAATTCTCTCTATAGCCACCAAGGTTGTATTAACAACCCTAATGAGAGAAAAACCTATTATATATATCCCTAATCAGGTTTTCTATCATTTTTACTCAAATGCCCTCCATTATAACTACCTATTACCCTTATGTGCCACTCCTCACTTCTATTATATATATATTTATTTATTAAGAGGTATTTTTAATTATACATGAAATTCTTATTAATTTCATAAAAACCCTTTATACTCTTATTTCTTTTCCTTTATTTTTTTGCAATAAAATAAATAAATCTAATTAAATAATTCGATAAAGATACGGGTATTACAACTCTCCCCCACTTAGAAAATTTCGCCCTCGAAATTAAAACACCCTAGATACTTATATAAACCACACCTTAAAATGGAATCACCACAATATCCAAAGACATGCACACTTTAAAATCTATTACTGTTTTCTTTCATAACATTTCACTTTTCAAAAACTCACCTCAATTGGTCACCACCTTCATCTCATTCCTCTTCTTATCTCATAATTGATTCACATAACTGGACAACATTTCCAATTCCCAACATCATTACCCATATTATTTCTCATCATCAACACTAAGTTTCATCACAACGACGATAGCAACTTACAATCAATGACACTCAAGGACTTACTATCACAATGTCTTTGCTAACTTGTTATTAAAATGCCAAAACAACCATAGGTTTACCCATTTATAACGAACATAAGTAGGATCAACCCAATTCTTCTCTTGCTATCCCCAACTTCTACCAAAAACAAACATAGGTTTAATCTATCACCTCCTCATGGTTTTGAATTCGAATCTTACTATCACCACAAAGATTTTTCATACAACCTATGATTTTGACGACCCAAGACTTTTCAACTAATCCTCTTCCACACGAACATCATTGCACAACACACTTCAAAACATTACTCTCTATCACTTGATAAGGTAGCACCTCTACGAAGTCACCGAGTAAGTAATATAATAGTTAGATTCTAATCTTATTATCATCACACATGATAACGCCAAGACAGCCCAAGGTCAACTAGGGCGGACATAACTTTTTTAGAAGCAATCATCAAACACCACTATCCAAAAACCACATAGCATCAAACTATCGTCGACAACAACGTCTCACTAATAACACATTTAATTTCATCTTTAGTCACTGTTTAATATAATGACCGAGTCACACTTTATCATACGGAAATAATTAATAAATCATGTTCAATGCCCCCTTATGGAGCTTGACTCGCTATCCGCATATAAACGAATTCTTTTTCAACAATATGGTGATACACACACACTCAATAATATACTTTAATTTATTCCTGCCCGAAGGCTAGCCCACTTGGCTAAACATCTTTCATCAACATATAATATAATTTAATTTGATCCTGTCCGAAGGCTAGCCCATCTGGCTAAAACATCGATCATCAATATCCACCATCTATGGAACAAAACACCAATTGCCCGAAGGATTGCCAAAGTGACCAACTTTTATTATTTTCATCATCTATGCCTACACTGGCAAGCTTTATAAGAATTTAGCACTTCACCTTTACTTTACAACTCATAGCAACAAGCCTGATCATTGATTTCAAACAGATAATTATATTTAAGAGTAGTCCAACCATCAGATTTAACTCAACTCTAATTTAGCGACATTTAAGTATTCATCTTGCTCACAAGCTTATAAAGGTATTCTACTTTCTAGGTCATTTGGTTCTAACATTACTCTGTAACAACAACCATTGTGTGAATAAAAAATGGATATACAAGCGCCACTTTCAAAAGTTAATTAGATAAGAGTCCGTCACGCTTCTACTCCGCTACTCTGATTATTTACTTCTTAAATTTATTTTCATGCATACGCTTCAATTGTATAATTCTACCACATCCATTGTAACATCCCAAACTCAAAATGCACAAAATTTTACAATTTTTCCATAAACCTCTTAATCAAATAAAATCTCAGTAACATTATCAACATCAAACCACAGAAATAGGTAAATCCTTAAGCATAACTCAAGGTACTAACATACCCAAAACCTCAAGGAAAAACATTAGAGGATACAATCAAAACTACTACAATCCCATTACAAACTTTTGAAATAAAGATATTATAAGTCTAACAACTATGCTAAGTAGAGTCTCAAGCCACAAATCTTCCCAAGGGTCACCTTAGCTCTATGATCAAAATCCAAGCCTCGAATGACCTTCAGCCTTGCAGTGGACCACTAACCTGCGACCTATTTCCAAGTCCAAAAACAAGGAAACAGAGTGTGAATATGTATCTTTAACTTCCAAAACACAAGTATTTACTGTGATAGAAAATCATAAATATAGGCAGTTATGACTTTTGTTTCAACAATGCATCTCATACATAATGTTCTACAGCTGCCGGTCAAGCCATCTTTCAGGTAAATTGAGCATCCCATGCCCTAAAACGGCTACTACTATGGGTAGTAGTTCAAGCGCCCCGCGCAACAACACTTTGGGTACGTCCCATGTACCATTAGACTTACAATGGTTGCCATCAATCACCACCCGTCCCACGGAGGCATGCATAATACATTCATATGTGCGTATTATGCTTCTCATCACAACTCATGCATGTATTTCTATGCATATCATTATATCATACCATCACTTTCATGCATCCATGTTCATGCATATCATTCATCTCATGCAATTGTGTTTTTACACATCAAACTAAGCATTAAACTTCTCATGTCATAAATGAAGAGTTAACTAAAACGACATTGTGAATGTACAATTAAAGATGCCACATCCTTACACTCACCAGTACCGATGATCAAACCTTCTCTTTGCCTTTGAGTGAGGCCTCAATGCCTTTCTCTTGCGTCCATGTCCATAAAAATACCATTTCAGTCCACATTGTGATTATAAGATGGAAATCAATTGGAAAAACATTAAACAAACCTTTATATGTCTTAACGTACCAAAGATCATCTCTTTACGATGTTATTTAGTCATGTTTCAACTCCCAAAAACTTGCCCAAAAATTCGGGCAGAACCCCTCCCAACCGCTTGGCCAATCGGTTGGCCTTCCCTCTGCACATCCCAACCGGTTGCCTGACCCTCCCAACCGGTCGCCACCTCTTCATCCCAACCAGTTGGCCCCAACATCCCAACCGGTCGCCACCCCTTCTGCTGCGATTTCTGAGACTCGTGATTTTTGACGAAAAATGATCCAAACTTCTCCAAACTCGTTCTAAACACCCCAAAACCTCAAATTCATCAATACTAAAGTGTTTCTATCATCTAATGTCATTATATACTTGTATGAGACTCCATTACAACCTTCAATCGCAACGAATTTCTAAAAATCAACCCTAGATACATGGGTTTTCCTTCAAAAACGAGATTAAAACAAAAACCCCGATCTAGACCGAATACGACATGATTTAGATATAAAATTTACATTTATAGATTCGTACTAACCTCGGGAACAACGTTGTAGAAGACTTCTTCCCTCTATTCTCACCCGAAGATCTTGATTTCTTTGAATCTCCTCTAGCCTCCTTCTTTCTCTCTCTCTAACTCTTCCCAAATGTTTAGCCCTAATGAGGTTAGGCTAAACTTAACACATGACAGATTTTTAACCCAAAAGTCCTCAATACCCTTACTACTTAACTCCTATTACCCTTATTTGCCATTACTCACCTTATTTTATACTTATACACTTATAAGTATATTTTTAAGACTTAAATCTCTTAATTTAACTATTCTTACTACTAAAATCACCCAAGTGAATTGTTATTCACTTATTAACACCTTTAATTTTATTTAATATATTTCTAATTTAATTATTAGAAGTGACGGGTATTACATCCATTATTTCTAACTTTAGAACATGCTTAACTTGCTATAAAACTCAACAAGTACAACCATTTTCAAACGTGGCACTTACTTTTCATTACAAATATATTTTATTTCATTCATGAAATAATTAACAATTTTCTCCATTTTTGTACAATTATATACAACACATTATATCATCAAGGTGACTTAACCCAACGCATTCCCTTTCACCGGAACCTACATCAATGTTAAAGTTCATTTCATGGAGTTTTATCATTTGATCCACTTCATTTCATATAGAACCACAATCTCAACAACTTTTATCCATTACCTCCTTATTTGCCATTAAACTTAACGTCAACGTCCCTTACCAAAATAGTTTTTCTACAATTCCATAATTCTGCACAAGGATTTTAAATCATTCTTCTATCAGAGACAACCTTTCTTTCTCATTAAAATCATCATATTCTTTAACATTTTTATTATCGTAGACCTCAACTTATTCATGCTCCCAACTAAAACAACTATATATAATAACATTGTTTATACTAGGGCTGCCCGCGGATCGGTTTGGGGCAGATTGGTTCGGTTCCCAATCCGATCCGCTCGAGGCGGATTTTTGTTTATTCCATCCGTTAATCGTCCGTGAGTGTTATTTGGACGGATCGGTTTGGATGCGGTTTTTGGCGGATCGGTTTGGGCGGTTTGGGTTGTCTTCATAAATTAATAGAAAGAACAGTAAAATAAAATTGTCTAAAATAAAAAATTTCATGATTTATTTTTTATGATATGATATGCTTAAATTTTATTTGATAGCGTAATAGATTATAGAAAGATGCTAAAAAATAGGAGTGATGCTTAAATTTTGTTTGATATGGGTAGACAATAATAGTGACTAAAATATAAATTAAACTATAAAGTGCCAAATGGGTTAGCACCAATGACCATTAATACCCTTGTAGAAATAACTGTCATTATACTTACTATGAGCTGGATAACAATCCCATGATGACCAATCGTGACCTGAGATTTTATTTTGCCGAGGTATTCTCCTCACTTTATGACCGAGTTGACTTGATGAGTTGATATTTCCTTATTAGTATCCTTCTTATTTATCATATAATAACAGTATTTGTCATAAGTAGGGATACCTTTGATTGATTTTGGGTGGATCGGTTTTAAGCAGATTGGTTCCTAATCCGATCCGATCCGCTTGTAGCGGATTTTCATTTTCTTCATCCGCCAACCGTCCGTGAGTCTTGTTGGATGGATCGGTTTGAATGCGGATTGATCAGTTTGGTCGGTTTGAGCGGATTTATCCATCCCCTGGACAGCCCTAGTTTATACTAAAAAAATTAAAGGTATACCCAACACTGAATCTCAACATCATACTTCTCAGTTCAAGTAACATTGCCGATAAAATTTGTTCTTGTTAACCCAAATACAATTTTCACTAGACATCCTTAAATGATATATATTATCGAGTTGCATTCATCTCTACACTTTACCAAAGTCCACTTACTCACCAATTTCTCCACCAATCTTCTTAGTTTCTTCGAACTCACTTTTTATTATTTATACTCACAATATTCCCCAATTAAATCACCGGTTTCTCCTAATACCATTCTCATAGAGACAACTAATACAATCCCAAATAACCTTCTCAATTATACAATAAAATGACCACACAACTAAGTCACTTTTTACCAATCTCCTTTCAAAATAAGATCATCCCTTGATAATTTATCAAGAAAACACTCTTCATTACTTAACTTACAAGTTAGTTCTAACACCTCAATATCACGGTTTTTAGATAACTCACCCAAAAATAGAACAATATATCACATCATTTTCTTATCTCCTTAATGCTTGTTATACCATCCCCTTTACATCTCTTACGAATTACTAGATACTCTTTCTTACATACTTGTCACCTAATCTTCAAACCCAACATCTTTATGTTGCCCAACATATTACTACACATTTCTTTCATAAAGTGCCAATTTCTAATCTAATCCGAAAGGCAGGTCACCAATACTATCTTCCTTTTTCCTTCTAACACGATATACTAAAACAAGGATCACCATCAAATATTTATTTCGCCATCAAGGATTTTCATACTAGGATACATAATTGGTCCTTTTCACTGCTCATTATTCATTCACACCCAAAATACTTCTCACCAGCATAATTTGGTCTAGAGACAACAACAAGTAGAAACACTAAGTCCACAATATTAGACACGCCCTCAAGAGTAATAAATTTTTCCTCAGAATTTTATTTCCATAGATCAACCCAAAACCATTCCCAAATAAAGTACGTAACACTTCAATCTTGATCACTAACATACATATACCCGAACTTTCAACCTCATAATATTTAGGTTTCTCACAACCACACTTCACTTAAACACACTTGTCTTCCAAGTTCCAGCATCTAGCAATTTACTTATAAACAACAATAATCCACAAACACCAAATTTTCTTTTAACCCCCGATTTATCATTTACTTATATCATCTTTCCTTGAATTCATAATTTCATTGCCTTACCACTTTAACTTTTTACAACCGCATTTTATACCTTATCACCCCATCATAGCTTCTGCCTTAAACTTAAATACAACATACTAGGCTTTCCCCTTTCGACACTGGATTTAACCCTCACATCACAATTTCCACATCACTGGCCATGCTTTTACGGTTATTATATTTTCTTACACCAATATTCACCACCCCATTTGATAGCTCAAATTTTTAAATCTCTACTTACACATGGACATATCACAAGATCCCAATTCAATCTCCTCAATCTCCTATAAAATAGGTCCAAAGGACTACGACTCACACTCATCTACTAACCTCGCTCATTGAGTCATCTTTATGTAGCTATTCTTGTATTATCGAAAGTTAACAAATCATCCAACGTTGATTTATTTACTTTCATTATCGCATCTTCTAAGCATCTAAAAACTATCTCAAAAAAGGATTCCTTCGAATTTTGTTGAAAGGTTATCATGTTACCGTAGAAAATAGCACATAACACCTAAAAATCAGTCAAGCAGGGGTGCATAACATATAGAACATAACAAGTAATCATCAAGGCAAAAGTTAGCACATACGCGTCTGATACTTAGGGTTCATTGACTAGCTAATCCTCCAGGGTTTCCACATCTAAACCCTAAATATAAGATTAGCAATAAAAGAACTGACACCTAAAGGTTCATTACCATCATCCACCTATACATCATTCTAGACACAGGATTCCGGTACAATTGTGCTTTTCCGATTAACTTCCCAAGATCTCTCATTTGAAAATACGTTGATCAAGCGATTTTCAAATCAGATTTCAAGGTAGTCCATCAGGTGCCAAAGTAACACACACAACGATTTCCAGAAGAGTATAACAAACTGACTCAACCTATCACTCACCTCAAGAGACTCAACATCCTATGTCACACTTGTTCCGAGAATCTTATAACCTAGAGCTCTGATACCAAGCTGTCACGATCCATCCCGGATTAATAGAAATATATAAAAATCCGAATACACGCCGCGACTCATCAAATACTAGTAAAGGGGATATTCATCCTTATTTTTTAAAACACCATAAATTTTTTTATTTTCTTTTCAATAAAATACGCAGCGGAACAAAAGTAAAATTAAAATAAGCCTCCAAAACCACCAACGGTACCAAGTGTGACAATCTAAACATGACTCAAAACAAGGTCCTGAAACAAAAGAGTTATCTACTACCACTTTTAAGTCTCTGAAATATAAATAAATATCATACATCCTCTCTCTACTACAAAGAAAAGGAAAAGTACTACATCTGCAATATATGACTCCAGCTGAAGGAGAGTCCTGATAGCCTGGCAATGAACCCACTAAGCCTCTTTACCTGGATAAAATGCCACAAACAAAAGAAGAGGGCAACAATATCCAGGAGTGTCAGATTCACAATCATTATAGAAAAGAGATTAGCATGATACAACAATAAAAGAAATACGAAGGGGTTGTGCTTCTCCCCACATGTAGTCCACAACAGAAAAGCAACGAAGGGGTTGTGCCTCTCCCCTAAAGTAATCCTCAACAGTAAAGTAAATATGTCAATGCATATGAATGTTATGAAATGCATCTTTTTAATGTTTAGGAAGCTTCCATCATCATCATCATCAATGCTAGGGAGGCCACATCAACTCCACTAGCTAGGGCAATAATCAAGCCCTAGTATTCCATCACCGTAGGCAAACACAATATTGAGAAACCCGTTGCCAAGCATCTACCGTCTCCCCAATAAGTACAGCTGGAATACAATATTCCATCACCGTGGGCAAAACACAATGTTGAGAAGCCCGTTGCCAAGTATCTACCGTCTCCCCAACATGTGTCGCCGGAATATAAACATCGGTGTACATTTGCATGAAAATGTATGCATGCACCATGAAATCACATTCATCACATCTCTTTATCATATGACATCATCATGAAAATATGCTTATGTATGGGAACATCATCAATCATTACATCTTTATCATCGTAAAACACCATATAAGACTATGCTTGCATATTTTCATCAACGACATCATTACATCAACATCTTTGAAGTAAGCACGAAGCATGTGAATATACATCAATTAAAACAACAATTATCATAAATTTAATCATATACAATTTCAGCCATCAAGTGATCATGCATTCGTAGCTATACCAACAACAATCAGAACATAGTAACACATATTACCAAACAGGCATTTGATCAATCATTCTCTTTAACTAATGTGAAGCATGTGAAATTATCTCAACTGAAACATCAACTATCACAAGTCTAAAACATGTATTTTTCAGTCATCATGTGAGCGATTAAATAGATTACACCAAATACCAAAATCCGAGAACATCCAAGGCATACAACACGTATCGTCAAACAGGGTGTAACCAAACAAACATCAATATCTAGCATGTAACATATAAATTTACGATTCTATAAAAAATAGGAATCTATACACCCCAAAATTAGGCAAACGCAGCAACAAATCTAATGAGCCGCCTTAGAGGACTCCTGCTGGTCTCCTGTTATACATTTAAGAGAATATAAGAATTTTCTCTTAATAATTAATTTTTGATAAATTCTTAAATATTACACACTGACTTATTTAACCTCTGCAACTTCTGTAATTCTCTTAAAATATGTTTAAGGTCATTATAAAAATAATTATTCCACAAAAATATATTTTCCTCAAAATTTTCCAAAACCGGTAGGCAAACCGGTACCCACCCGGTATACCGCCCGGCATGTCGGCCGGCATGCCGGTTAATACAAAATTTCAATTTTTATTAAACCCCAAACTCACTGCCAAAATTCTTAAGGCCGGTACGCAGCCGGCATGCCGCCCGGTATACCGGCCGGTATACAGGTGCGCATACCGGTCAGTGTTCTGGGCAGCAGATCGAAAATCTGCTAAACCACTTCTCGTTTTTCTTAATTAAACTCATTTAAACTCGAATTTTGAGACTTCAAATCATGAAAATAAACATCCTAAGATGTAGTATAATGATACCCTCAAATCATACTCAATTTTGGGTTTTAAAAACAAACTCTAAATCACTAAAAACCATAGCTTTTTAAAAGGAGATCTAGAAAACAGTCCCTAATCAAGATTAGTACAAAAACTTAATTCTGGATTAATTGGTGTACGAAATTAATAATCCAAATCATTAAATATTACCTTTGAGATGTTAGGAACAACCTTTGTGAAGGGTTTTCCTCCAAATTCTTTGATCTTGGCCTTGATCTCCCTTGATCTCCCAAGTTACTCTCCTTAATTCTCTCTATAGCCACCAAGGTTGTATCAACAACCCTAATGAGAGAAAAACCTATTATATATATCCCTAATCAGGTTTTCTATCATTTTTACTCAAATGCCCTCCATTATAACTACCTATTACCCTTATGTGCCACTCCTCACTTCTATTA
>NMUG010013120.1:0-10186 GCA_002855965.1 Monotropa hypopitys
AACATTTCGAATGTTCACGACGTTTTTCACGTGTCTATGTTGCAGAAGTATGAACCCGACCCTTCGTATGTGCTTGATTGGTCAAACATTGAGCTTGAAGCCGACGTCTCTTATGAAGAAAGGCCTATTCGTGTTCTGGAATCGCGAGAGCAAGTGTTGCGGGGAAAGTCTATCCCACTTTTGAAGATCCTTTGGAACAATCATGGTATCGAAGAAGCTACGTGGAAGCGAGAGGAAGAAATGCGCCATAAATATCCAGAATTGTTTTGAGTCTAGCTTGTTTGATTTGATTTTGTATTATCGACTTGATTCCTACCTTAAGGAAATTTCGGGGACGAAATTGTTTTAAGGTGGTTGAGATGTAGCGTCCCGTATTTTAATGCGATTATTTTAAAGTTTGATCATCCAAATATCCGTTGATAAATCCTTCGTTAATTATTTGATTCGTTTTAATATCATTTGGATGAGTGTGGAGGGCCGTGGGAGAGCATTAGACGTTTGTTTTAGTGCATAGGACGTTGGAAAAGCATTGGAGATGCGTCAAGACGAGCCTAGAGCATTTGGGGAAGATTTTGGAAAAAATCTGGGTTGGTTGTCCGGACCATACCCATGGCGTGTCCGGACGACGATGGCAGCGAGAAGTTTTTGGTCTAGGAGACTTTTGTCCGAACCATTCCCTTCCCTCGTCCAGACGACGAGTTTCGTCCAGACCAAGCCCTTGGTCGTCCGGACCAAGGCTTCTGAGGTAGTTTCTGGACCATTGCTGGAGGTGTCGTCTGGACGACACCTTACCTTCGTCCGGACGAAGGTCGGCTGAAATGTTTGGAAATGCGTTTAATGAGGGATATTTTGGTCTTTTAGGCCATGAGACTATATAAGGCCCTTATATTTCTAGATTCCTCACAAACCCTCATATCTCTCTCTCCCTAAATCGCTCTCATCTCTCTCTCTTCTCTCTCCTAACCTCCATTGAAGTCCAAGCTTGGAGTTTGGATTTGAAGGCCTTAAAGGGCTTGAATCAAGAAAGTCCAAGAAGTAACGTTGATCTACGGCCCCCGATCTACGCGTGATATACCACGGTTTTATCATCCCCTCACTTTCGGATTTTAGGATTTGCTCACACTACTCCAAGGTAAGACTTCTCTATGGCTCACTATGTACTTGGTGGTGCTCTTCTCTCTTTTCCCTAAATCTTGAATGTATCGTTGTAATTTTCGTAGTAGTGGTTCATGGATTTTCTAGACCTAGGGTTTGTGGTCAAATCTTGAAATTAAAGGATGTGTCAACCTCCCTAGGGTCTTGACTTGTCATAAGTAGGTTCAATTTAGTGTCATGGGTTAGTATGCAAAAAGCCCTAATTTATGATTTCACAATTTTTGGAAAATTGGGGGTTTGACTCTAAGGTCTTGAAATTATTAAATTGAGCTTCAATTCATGAAATTTGACATGTGAGAACATTAATGGGTGACATGGAACCTATAACTATGTATAATGCAATATTGGAAGAGTATGATCAATTGTGAATTGACTAGCTAAGGCTAGGGATGAAAATGAACATCATGAATTATAACACACCTACTAGCTTTGGCTAGGATTATCAACCAACGAAACGAATTCACATTGACATTACGAATGATGCGACGATGCGACTTACTAGCCTTGGCTAGGGACTTTTCGATAGAGTATTTGATATGAATTCGGAAATGGACTTATGATGGGATTCCCGGGATGGTCGCTCCATCCACGACATTGTGCACAATGGGGGTAACTGGAAGCCCTCCTAACGTACTTGGGGAAAGCTAGGTAGGAATTGGGTTAGCTAGTCGTCCAACTACTACCATATTCCCTCTATCGAGGTTACTTGACACACTTGGAACGGACTTATGATGGGGTTCCAAGGGACACTTGTGATGCGATTGAATAGCGAATGGAGTGGACTTATGACGGGACTCCAATACTTATCCACACAATGAACTTGAACGGAAATCATTTACTATTGCAAAGAAAGAGGAGGAACTCACACTCCTACTAAATACTCGTCAAAATGAGGAACACTAAAGAACCATGTAGTAGGGTACTTGTAGGTATCACCCCTTTTCCTCTTTACTCTTGTTTGCTTTGGTTATATTAGAATCATGTATGTAGTGGGATCAAATGTCATGCATTATCTAGTTCAGTCATATTTGGCATCCTCAATTTATTTTACATACTAATCGAGCCAATTATTGACATCGTTTGCTATAGATATTTCCTATTTTGGCATGACATGCCCTTTTTTTAGAAGGCTCTGCAGGGAAGAAACAAGTTTTGGAGGATCTTGAGGCCCTTTGATCTCCTTGGCTATTTGGTAGCTTTTGAGAACTATGTACTCTCTTTCATTTAAAAACACTCGGATTGTAGGTTGTCACTAGTCATGGCATGTAATAACTTGAACATGGTCTTTTTTCTTTCTCTTCTACCCCTTCTATGGTTTGAACATATAATTTAGATTTTCCGCACTCACACTCGGATTTTGGTAAGCTTGGAATGGAAGGTGTTTGGTATTTAGATTGCTTTTAAATGGTAATGATCTATGCTCGTGTCCCCATTCATAAATAAAGTATATTTCAAAAAAACAAATATGACTTGAAAATCCGGGGAGTGACACAAGCATTGAAAAGCCTCTTGTGGAAGAAAGCATGGATCTTGATCTCGGGTCAAGTTGGATGGATCCAATCGTGGCATACATCAAAAATGGAACACTTCCAGACGATAAGAAAGAAGCACACAAACTGAGACTCAAGTCAACCCAATTTTGGCTTTCTCCAAGTCAAGATTTGTATCGAAAATCCTTCACTGGACTATATTTAAGGTGTGTTCATCCAACTCTAATACAGAAATTCCTTTATGAAATCCATGAGGGGGTGTGCGGCAGCCATGTTGGAGGTCGCTCACTTGCTCATAGGGAAATTTCTCAAGGATATTGGTGGCCCTATATGCAAGAGGATGTGCAGATGTATGTTTAGAATTGTGATAAGTGTCAGAGATTTTCTCCTATTATTCATGTGCCTGCTGTTGATTTGGCACCATTAACTAGCCCTTGGCCATTTGCTCAATGGGGGCTAGATATTGTGGGACCACTACCAATAGCAAAGCATATGAAGAAGTATATGTTAGTTGAAACAGATTACTTCACAAAATGGATAGAGGCAGAACCATTGGCAAAGATCACTGAGATGTAGAACAGTTTGTTTGGAAGAACATAATAACCAGATTTGGAATCCCTTATACATTGGTATCTGATAATGGGACCCAATTTCAAGATAAATTCAAGGCATTTTGTGCGGGTTACAAGATTAGAAACTTTTATGCATCTGTGGAATATCCCCAAAGCAATGGACAGGCAGAAGCTTCCAACAAGACTATTTTGGATGGAATCAAAATAAGATTAGACAAGGCAAAAAGCAGATGGGTTGATGAGCTTCCTATTATTTTATGGGCTTATCGCACAACACCTCGAAGGTCTACTAGCGAAACCCCGTTTTCATTAGCTTATGGGGTGGGGCAGTTATTTCTCTTGAGGTGGGAATCCCTACAATCAGAATAGAGATGATAGAACAAGGGGCAATGATTCAGCAATGACAATGCAGCTGGATTTAATTGAAGAGAAAAGAGAAAGAGCATATGTGAAGCTGGAAGCGTACGAATCTCAACTCTCTCGATATTACAACAAGAAAGTACATCCCAGAGAAATTTAGATTGGTGACCTAGTACTAAGAAAAGTGCTCGTCAATATGAAAGATCCGACAGAAGGAAAGCTTGGGCCAAATTGGGAAGGGCCATATAAAGTAATCGGAAAAGCAAGTCAAGGATCGTACAGACTAGTAGATTTAGAAGGAAAATTAATTCCACGAACATGGAATACTTTAAATTTATGAAAGTATTATCAGTAGTTGTATTGATCTTTTATATGAATGAAATTCATTTATCCCTTACTGTGTGTTGTTACAGATATTGCATGCAATAAAAGTCCTGATGAACTTTAAATCCATGCAAGGGGCAAATGAGAAAGAAAGAGATAAAGAAAGAAAAGCCTCAAAAAGACAAGACAGAAGATTGGGGGCTACTTTTTTATGACACATGCCTTAGGATTTGTGACAAAATTATCTTCCCGAGCAGAATATATATGGATGAGAAGTCCAGTATTCATTGCTCAAAACAGAAAAAGAGGGCTACTGCTTTGTGACACATACTTTCAAAGTTTGTGACAAAAATGTCTTCCCGAGCAGAATACATATGGATGAGAAGTCGAGTATTCATTGCTCAAAACATAAATAAAATGGCTATTTTACTATTCAATAATAAAGGTGAGAGCAAGCCTATGTTAGAAAAAAATTGTCTTCCTGAAACTTGTAAAGGATGAAAAATCCAACAAGTGTTTAAAACAGAAAGTTTGGGGCTATTTTTCTAATCAAATATCCTAAGGTGAGAGCAAGCCTATGATAAATGATAGAATTATCTTCTCGAGTAATTGTAAAGGGTGAGAAACCCAGCATTTACTCAAAACCGAAAGAAAGGAAAGTTCCAAAAAAATACACAAAGCAAGCAAACAAGCAAGATTGAAAGACTTGAAGATTGATTAAAGGAATAAAATTGCTAGCAACAAAGATGTTGATTCAAAGGATGGTGTAGAAGAAAGAGTGGAAATTTAAAAACTTTAAGGTATGATTTATTGAATACCAAATTTATCATCTTTCTTCATTTAAAAGTTTAAGTTTCAAAATGTTTATTGAAATTTAAACCTTAGAAGAATTTAAGTAAGCAAAGTAGTAAATCAAAAAAGAAAATTAACAGAAATATGTTCTTCATTTACCAAAGAAACAGTTCAAGTCTGAAAGTACAAGTACATCACACCAAGAAATAAAAAGGAAAGTTCTTAAACAGCAGCTGGGGTAGTGTTGGTGTCAGCATTGGTAGCCTCAGGTTTGTTAGAATCAACAACAGTAGACTCGAGATTAGCTTGGATAGATGGTTTTTCGACAGTAGGAGCAGCAGATGATGAAGATAAATCATCAGGAAGTTTTGCTAGAGCAACTCCAGAGATTGGATAAGGAATATCCTTAAACAAGGAAGAATCCTCTGGGGTATTTAAAGCCTTTAAAGCTTCTAACCAACCCTTCAAGAAACAGGTACTGGAAATCATTGGAAGTTGGCTTATGAAGGAGGTTTTGCAGTTTTCATACCCTTCATTCCGAACAGCCTCCTCAGTAGTTGTTGCAGAAATTTTTAAAGTTTCAGCTTCCTTCTTCTGCTTTTCCACCTCGGCTAAGATAGACTCCATCTTTATCCTTAATTCAGCATTCTGTTCCCTTAAAATCGTGTTTTTAGAGAGATGAGAAACAGCTTCAATCTTCACAACTTCCAATTGTTTTTGAGTTGAAGAACTTTTTTCTTCTGAAGCATTCAAGTCAGCTACTGTCTTATTAGCTTTTCATTCTAAATCACTTTTTTCTGTCCGAGCAGACTCCAATTGCTTCTCAAGATCAGTATGGGAATGTCCCATCAGCATAGTCCTTTGAGAAAGGCAGTACACTTGCTGGCATGCCTAAAAAAGAAAGAAGAAATCAAAATTAAGAATATAAAGACAAAATGAATGAAAAGTAAAGAAAATTTTAAAATACCTTAAACACGTGGGAGATCGAAGAAGTAAACAACCCAGAAAAAGTTTGGTTTGATTCTTCCTTAATGTCTTTTGGCAAGAGTAGGGCAACCATTAAAGCTGCAGTAGTCTTAGGACTCATCACTTGATGATTCTCGTTTACAGGCCTATCATTCCTGAGCAGTTCAGGCTCCCATGGTGCGGGGGCAACCGTTTTCCTTTATCTGCACCAGTTTGAGATGTTTGGAATGAGGAGGATCTTGAGCGGGCGGTGCATTTCCTTGTTTCCTAGCCCTTAAATTATGTCTAGGAGCAGAAGAAACTGTTGCAATAACAGTAGGAATAGGCGAGGGAGGAGGAGGAGGATTATTTAAGGGTGGGGGAATCATTGAAAGAGGGGGAATAGCAAGAGGGGTAGTATAAGAATGACTCTTAGAAGTCTGGGATATAGTGGCTTGAGGTAAGGGGTTTTTAACCACCTTTTTTAGAGCAATAGACATAAAGTCAGTTTGCTTTTCAAAAGTCATGATTATGGGATCAGGACTACAACCAGAAGAAGAAGATATAGGCCGAAATTCACCTACAACCTCTACAGAACCAGAAGAGTCTTGATGATCAAAACCTTCTTTGAATAGTTGCTCGATTGAACTAGTTCTTTCTTGTACTGGTTGAGGAGAATAGACAGCCCGATCTATTTCCTCGTCTAGCGGGTCAGTCTATGTTATGGAGAGTAGAAGGAACATGATGAGATGTCCCTACTCGGGAAGTGGTTGGACCACAGCGGGATATAGAAGGACCAGCCTGGGAAGAACTCTGAGGAATAGGAATCCCCTCAAAAATACGGGAGCGAGCAACAGTAACCTATGAATTCTTGTATCCTCTGTACCAGGGATTATATCCTAGCAAGATGTGGCATTGTCTGTCCTTGTAGTATTCAACTTTTTTGATATCTGCACGCTTTATCCCATAGTGGCTTTCCCTGCTCGGTGGATTGATGTTGTCCCCTGCAACAAAGAAGAAACATAAAATCAGATTCAAAAATTTGAATCACAACAACAATTAATAATTAAAAGCAAATACTAACTAAGTCGGCCACTCCAGTCTGGAAGATAGATAATATGGTCCTTATCAGCTGGGTGCTCCCAATTCCCAGTAACTATTGGGGGCTGAACTCTCAGGAGGCCGGAGCCACGACCTCCTCCAAAAGGACCACAGCTCAGGCCAGCCTATATGCGGCCGAACTAAGCTTAGCCGATGACAGGGCCTCTCTGGGGCTCTCTCCGCCCCGGAGACTCAAAGCCCAGAGGGGGCGCCTAGCCGAAGAGCCTAGCAGTTAAGATCACGCGACCAAGCAGAGCAACGGCCGACGCGGAGGCTCTCCTGGGATCACTTATGTGCAGAGGTCTATTAGCCCAGGGCGGTCCGACCTACAACAAGCAATGCCGAAGCAGCTCGCTTCGGCCAAACAGGACAAAATGCCTTGTTCACAGCGAAGATTCCCTCGTATACAGCATCCCGGGTTTTACACACATGCCAGACACATGCCTGACACAGAATCAGCTTTTCCGTGATTCCCGCCGCATGTCATACCACCTTTATCAACTTTTCTGCCGCCCAAGGTTGTCAGGCGCCACCGCCTGACATTGTCGGAAACCGCCGGTCGGCCACACACCCGTGCACTTAGAGGGGACAGGTGCACTGCCCCATGCCACAGGTGGGCGGCTCACCCGCGCCGAAGCGCGTGGCCAACACTCTCCGATGCTCTATATAAGGAACTTGGCATTCAATGCGTGGTACACACTCTCTCACTCTAGCCCAAGCTCTGCCAAATTATTCTCTCTCTCTACATTCCGTTTGCTGACTTTGCCATCGGAGGGTCCACCGGCGACGACGCCAGTAGCCTAACATTTGCTCTCTGTGCAGCTAGGTCCAGCCACTCAACTCCACCTCTCACCGCCGGAATCCACCAACATAAAGGCTTACCCCCCAACAGTAACTATTAGGTAATTCGCATCAGCACCCTTCGAAGAGTCTGGTAGTATATCCACTAGTGGAGAACGATTGGGGTGCACTTTTATGTAGTAGGTTAAATCCTTTGTATGAAAAAGGGTATAATGATGCATAATGTCATTATACCCTAAGTCTGTCCCCAAGCGACGATTAAGTTCAACAACACCCATAATCATCCTTACGACATTTGGGGCTAGCTGTATTGGGAGAAGATCCCAACGACGAAGAACAGTACGAAATAAACGATGAAGGGAAAATCTAATTCCCCCTTCAATTATCTGAATCAAAGGAATAAAAATCGTGTTCCTATCAGGCTTCTTGCGTTTATCGTGATCTAAGGCAGCTAATTCTGTAGCAACATCATCTGAGATGTTGTACAGACGACGGAATTGCTCCATTCGTTCTGGAGTATTGCACCAGTTTCTAAAGACCCTCATGGAAATCGATCAAGGAAAGAGATTTTAGAAAACCTAAAAAACTTACAGAGAAAGAGAGGAAGAAGACGAGAAAATATGAAGTAGAGGGTTTAGGGTAATGAGAGGAATGTAGCGAGTGTAAATCGGTTAAGGATGGGATTTATATAGAACGTATTTTTTATTATTAAAATTTAAAATTTTTAAAAAAGTGAAGCAGTTTAAGGCGGCAGCAATTAATGGCATTTAGTGCGCCTCACACAACATCTCAAAAAGAGTGCAATAATACCGTCGTTTTCCTCTAATGCTTTTTAGGAATTAAATAATGAGAGTTAAAAAGAAAAAATTATATGTACGAAAGTGTTTTCCTGATTATAAAAATTAACAGCTTTCCCCAGTCTTTTGTACTCGGCAAAATCCTGAACAAAGCTGGGGGGCTTTTGTGGTAGATAAAAATAAATACAAGGGTAGAAAAGTAAAATTGCAACTATTAGAATGATAAAAAAAGCAATCCATGAGATTGTATATTAATTCCCGCACAGAATTGATATTTTCCCACACAGAAAATAGATTTGCCGAGCAGATATTAATCCCGCAGAGAAAAGAACGGGATGAACATTCTTTATGACAACGGAACACCCCGAGCAGAATTTGAGCTCGGGAAAAGGTTATTCATTTCGGGAAATCAGTCGAAAATGACGATATAAGTAAGTTGCACTTAAGGGTGAAATTAAAGTCACGAAAGAAGATGTACATAAATAACAATATTATTGATGGCGGTACATTGCAGAAATATGTCCCGAGCTGAATTTGAG
Organism: Monotropa hypopitys; assembly: GCA_002855965.1. NCBI lineage: Eukaryota > Viridiplantae > Streptophyta > Magnoliopsida > Ericales > Ericaceae > Monotropa > Monotropa hypopitys. The sequence goes on from NMUG010013120.1 coordinate 8,877, forward strand.
CTCGAGAATATCAAAATGATTTTGGTTAACTAGTCGAAAATCAATATCTGATTAAAATATAGCATATAAGTTAAGAAAAGAGGAACAAAATATTTTATCATGAGAGTTTAGATTTGATTATGGAATGATTGGGATGAGAAGTCCTAATCAAAAAGCAAATTATAGAAAAGAATGATACACATTAAATATAAAAGAGTATAATGTACAAAATGTCAAAAGAAAGATTCAGTGGAGCCAATAATACTGTTGAAAGTGGAAACATCAGGGGCCCACTAGTCGTTTGATTTATTTTAAAAAATATATAGGACAAAAAGAGAAAGAATATACAGTCAGACCCTACCATTCAAAAACTTTGTTTATGAAAGGTGTGATCCAAGCAATAAATGAAGACAAATAATATAAATACAGAGATGGGTGACATTTCAAAGGTACGCAAATTCTTGTTACTGATTTCTCTCTGGATTTCAGTCTTCATTCAAAGTTATATTTTCCTTCAAATATTAACTTGATCGTCGGAGTGCCCCCTGAGAAGAAGGGAGGGGGTCACTTAGTCTTATTTTGTTTTGCAGAGAAAGATCTTGAGCGTCAGCACTTGCAAGAAAGTCAAAATCATCGTCCTACCTGACATTTTTGGACAAGTTCAAGGGTGATCACAAAATTCCCACCCACAAAGAATAATTGGTAATACAAGAGATATGGAAGCAAGATAATAAATATACACTTGAGACAATCTTAAGTGCTTTATTACATCTCAAATCTTGCAATATGACAAATATAGAGGTATCAACATTTAAGAATAGTTCAAGTATACCTAAGAATGATCAAGCAATAAGTAAATTAAGTATAACAATGAAAGAGTATGAAAAGAATAACCTGATATTATAGTAGTTCGGTCAAGTTTGTCCACAGCAAGACATAAATTCACTTCTCCTCAATTCAACCTCGAGGGTTCTACTAACCCATAGTTTTCTCGATGACTATTAAACCATTTACAATTGAGAATCTTCTGGGTGCTCTTAGATCTTGTGTTTCTTCCGAGTGAACACAAACCATTACAACCTAATGATCTTCTGGGTGATCACTACATATCTTTTTCGGGTAGCTATGGACTTTTGCAAGGATCACAAGTTGATCCTTGACTAACTTTCTCAAACAAATGTTTACAAGATAAGAATGGAAGATACTATATTCCTTACAAAGAAAGTACAATCTTTCAATTACAAAGATATGACAATATATAGTAAAATGAAGAGATAGATGATATTTAAAGCTTCTTGAGACTTTGGAGAACTTTGACAAGTATAAGAGTG
>NMUG010013121.1:0-10185 GCA_002855965.1 Monotropa hypopitys
ACTTATGTCTTTCTAAAATTTTCAACCTCTCCTCATAATAGAAGTGCTCATGCTCGCTCAAAATCATCGGACCTTAGTCAAGAAGTTTATGCCTTGTCGAAGTCAGAATCCGAATCATTTTTAAAAAAAATCAAATCATTATCCGACATAGTTAAAACCTAAGAAGGAAAACTATGGCAAGATCGGAAAACCCCGTATGGTTAAAACCCGAGAGGGAATCATGGCAAAACAAAGGGGACATAAATCCGGTGCAGTCAAAACCCGAGAGGGGACTACAGCAAAAATGAATCAATCCAGTATGGTCAAAACCCGAGAGGGGATCGTAGCAAAATCGGAATAAAAATAAAAGGCATCCAGCGTAATTATCAATCCCAAGGGAGAGTTACGACAAAAATGGATAAAGAAAAAGCAACGAAACGAACACACACACAGAACCACTCTCCGAAGTCAACCGAAACCACGGAACATGTCAGAATAGCGATAAAGATAGAACTGACGTCAGCACAACAATCGGCTCTCCGAAGGAACAACTTCTGTGAGGATTCAGTCCGATTCATCCTAGCGGTTCATCGCTTCACGTGTTAAAAATTACCAAATTACTTTCAAAGAAAGGATGAACTAAATTTTTCGCCTTCGATCAAATCGATCGGGCCTTATTCATAAAATTTACTCAGATTGATCAACTTAAATTGAGTATCAATCCCACTTATCAGAGAAGCATACGTGTTTGAGAATATATTTGCTTATTTGATAAAGATTGCAGATAACAGAAATATACTCATACATCAGAAGCAATACATTGACGTTCTATACAGAAATAAAAACATAGAATATCAATATGCTAACTACTGCAGGTCTCTCCGTGCGAACGCATCCAGTAAGCCCAGCAAAGCCTGACACACCTCTCTATATCGGGTAGTCAACACAGTACCAGTCACAGTGCCTGATCTATCCACCTGTAATAAACAACGGACCATTCGTGTCAATGTATGCAGCTGAGTCATGTCTGGATAGCCGCCCGGGAACAAATACTCCATAGAGGCAAAACTAGATCGTAAGCCCTCTACATCATGGAAGTGAAACCCTCTCTCTCTAGCCAAACGCCGACGAGCTGCACGCAACCTATCATGCGATCTCCAAACTTCAACAAGCGATCTATGATACGATCCTATCAGAGTGTCAAAGTCCTCCTGCAGTCGATTCCTGTCATCACCAAGATCACAAATACAAGCATACGACTCATCAACTAGTCGATCGAGATCCGCTAACTCGTGTGATAGCCTGCTGATCTCCTCTAACTGAGTCTCATGCAACTGGGTAGTTCATTGCAATGAATCCTCCAAACCGGCTACTATGCTAGTCGAACTGGCCGAAGCCCGAGCATCCGCAAGGTCTCGCTGTAAGCTACCCGCAGCAACCTCCATACTCGATAACTGCAGGAATAAGTGATCGACATCTCTCTGAAAAGAATCTCGCTTCCCAGTAATAGACGAAACCCGCCGAATGGCCCTGTCTCTCTCACCAGTCATCTGTGAATGCCGAGAATGTGAATCCATCATTTGCGCCGTATAGCTCGAAGTCTGCGATGCCAAGTATGATGACCATTGCGGTAACAAAAACTGATCCAAATATGCCGGGAATGTGGCTACCATGCCAGCCTGACGATCAATCTCTGATGCGATCCAGTCCAAATACGTCTCCGAAACACAAGGAGTATCACTGGTCTAGGCAGACGAAATCGTAACCCTCCGATCCCATAAAGCATAAGCCTCTCCTACCAAAGGATGAGCAAAATCACTAGCGAAATCGAAATGGTATCTGCTGCCATCAAAAAGCGAAGAAGAGACCGAAATATCCTGGTCAAGCCCGAACTGTCTGAGGACTCGGCACCCATAATACGACACCACACCGTACAACCCAACAAGCGACAGAAAGGACAAGCCTAGCCCATATACAGTCACTGCGTGCTCCATGGCACTGAAAACGCCGATATCTCAAACAATGGTATCCGGAGTGACGCTATCCAAGGCCACTACCCAAGCATCCAACTGCTGAGGGATGTACCGTAAACCGACAATTCGCTCGGTCAAGAGCGCCAAGGGCATGTCAATGAACCACCTCAAACGTGAAGAGTGACTCCTGAAAACATGGCTAAGCAGCCATACATATAATAACTCAAAGCCGCCACATGCACGAGAATCATGAGACAGTAAAAACAGGGTCAGTCCCCTGAACATCTCTGCCAAAATCGCTAGAATGATAGTTTGTCCCTCGATCACAGCATCCACCCAGAAAACTACCCGCAGATCTAGCTGCCCATCATATCTCGGGAAGAATAGTCCCGCCAATAATACAAAAGCGAAGGCATATACGCGTCTGCGAGAACTGGCACGACTGTCAGGTAATCTGGCAAAAGCAGCCCCTCGTGGATCATAATAAACCTCATCGCCAAACAGACTCCATAGAAAGTCAGGCCGTACAGTCAGAATCCCGTCAATATCATCAGAAATCAGAAAAGTCCTTTTTAGGCCTGTCAATGCACAGAAAAGCCGTCCTAGCATTCCGATCTGGGAATATGCGGGCCACGGTCGCCAATGAAGGCTGCATCCTCAAGGCAAAATGATACTCCTCCAAAGTGGGAGTCAACTCATGAAGGCCAAAATGGAACAGGCTCAAGGTAGGTATCCAGTACCTCACCAAAGCCAGCAGAAAGTCCGGGACAACGCGAACGGTCAAGAGACTATCCACCCCACCAAATAACTGCTCGAACAAAAGATGCTCAGCTGGGGCAAAAGACGCCCACCAAGCAACCAAGAGCGCAACAAAAGCAGGTGCAAATGACATTTTTCTAAAGAGGAAAACAGAGCATCAGTATCTTTCTTCTTTACATGTCTATGCAGTACAAAATGGTAGACTAAGAAAAAGAAGTACGAACAAACAAGAAAAACAAATAGAAATAGATTACATTGCATACAGAATGTGTCTAATCCAAAGAAAAAGAAAGAACAAAAAGGGCTAACTACACAGAGTGTTCCTGCTAACAAAAGAAGAACAAAAAGGGTTAACTACAAAGTGCCCTACTGAAAAAAACAAGTCTATACAATGCTAACAAACTGCAAGAAAAAAAGCTGTGTTGCAGGTACATCAGACATCCCTGCTCCTGTTATCATTCCGCCGTCCTCGGCGTCTGGGTCTCCGATCAACAGAACCTCTAGGGGGTCCGGGGCATCCTGAAAAAGAAAGAGAAATCCATTAGCAAACAGAATAGAAAGCAAAACAGGTCTACAATAGATCTACGAAAAGACAAACATAAAGTAAACTACTGTGTTTACGTACCTCCTCTGGGGAAAACTGAGGGCCTGGTGGTACTGCTCCCTGCTGTTCCTGCCACCGCAGGAAGTCCTGGTAGAGTCTCCACTGATCCTCATCTGAAGTAGACTGAGAAGTCTGGGCTCTACGATCCGCACCCCTCATCATCTGGAAGAAGCGCTCCTGCTCAACGCCAATCGCCTCTCCGCCTCTAACTATGGTCGTAGTGGTAAAGCGACCGATGGATACACTCCGGAACCAGGCAGTGTAGTCTCCCCTAACCATGAACCCAGCAACGTCGTAATCTCCTGCAATCGGAGATCGAGCCATACCGAAATTAGCAGCAGGCGGGCATCTGGGGATCAAAATTTCTCCCATCGTCTGGCGTCGGCAGTGGTCGCCCATGTACAGCTCCCAAGAAGAGTAGGAGAAGAAAGTGCATCGCCGAGATGACAAGTAGATCTCGACGCGATAATCGCCTACCAATGCTATCAAATCAAATGGCTACCAGGAGATATCGTCTAGCGTAACTAGCTCCAGCTGAGAGTGAAGCGTCACGAAATCCAGTAGATCCAGAGAATGCGCAGATGGACGCGGCCACCGCAAAGCCCTAGGGATGCCATGTCCTAGGTCGGTGGGAAGGGGGCTCCCTATGCTCATGTGCTCAAAAGACCACCACAGGAGAAAGGGCCAAAACCCTAACTGTGTCGGTGAAGGGCAGCTAACTCTCCTCCTCATAGCCTAGAGGAAGGAGGCAAAAGTGAAAGACCCCCAGTCAAAGAGGGCACCATCCGGGAAGTCAACAATCCCGACGTAAGCCACTGAAAACAAAGTGCCGTTGTTGCATAAGAAGCACGACACTATCAGATACAGGAGCAACCGACGCCACCGTCTGAACAACTCAGGGCCGTCTGTCTCAAAGGTGTAGAAGAGGTCTCCGCCCCGCAGTGCTGAACCTGGGATCCGTTTCCCTCTCATCTCATATGGGGCGATGCCCAATACCCTCTCGATATCATACTCGGTCCCCGTCGTCCTCTGGACAGGGATCCCTCTGAACCTCAGACCTGTGATAACGACCCACTCAAAAGGAGTGACGCCCAGCTCACAGTCGCCCAGATGGAGCGTGTTGGTCTCACTAAACCAACGCTCGGCAAGGGACCTAAGCAAAGTGTGCTTCGAGCGAAATGGCAGAATGGCTAAGAAATCGCCAAACCCCCGCTCGATCAAAAAATCTCGGTATACAGGATGTGCCCAATTGCAGATGGCAACCGCCTGGAACCATGCTCCTCGAAAGGGTCTCTCTGGTGGAACAACCCGAGCCCTCAGATACACGGACGGATGGGACCGGAGCTGTGTCAAAAGCGGTGTATCAGAAGCAAGCAATCTGGCCCTCCGAAGCTCCTCAGGAACCATCGTCCCTCTCAGCTGCAACCCCACACCATCTGGAAAAAAAGTCTCTACATATCCGCATCGTGGTGCCTCTAGGTCATCAGGATCAGGCCCAAAATCTATTTCATCAATATCCTTGGGATACTCCTCCCTCTCCTCTGCAGTAGGTCTAGAAGGTCCAGCCTCGTCTGCAGGCTCCTTCCCTGGTCTACGCCGAGAAGTCATCCTACAAAACAAAAGAAAGAAAATCATTAAATCCTGATAGTCAAATGACTCAAATTCAGGTAACGAAAGCTACAACACGGTGAACATAAAAGGTTGGTAATATCTCTATATGATTATCGATATATACAATTATTACCGAATCCTAAGTTGTAATACCTCTCGATGGTTATAACCTGGGGAAAAAATTAATAGGTTGAGTAATACCTTACTACGGTTACCAACACCGATCCAAATTTACAGGAACAATGCTAGCATCTATCTAAGACTACCAGTTCACGACTGCGAGAACAGAAACCTAAGGTAATACCTTTATAAGACTACAGGTTCAGATTTATTATTCCCGGTAGTAACTTTCTACGACTACGGAGCTATGTTTCGCAAACCTAAGGTAGTATCTTCCTAAGACTACGGGTTTACATTTTAAGAATCCCGGTAGTAACTTTCTACGACTACAGAGTTATGTTTCGCAAACCTAAGGTAGCACCTTTCTAAGACTACAAGTTTACGTTCTCAAGAATCTTTATAGTATCTTTCTAAGACTATAGATTCGAAACTTTCAGAAACCTACAATGGTACCTTACTAAGACCACAGGTTAAACTGTTCGGAAGCACAAGGTAGTACCTTTCTAAGACTACAGGCTAGCATTTCCGGAAGTCCAAGTAGTACCTTTCTAAGACTACGGAGTTAAAATTTCAGAAACCTACAGTGGTACCTCACTAAGACCACAGGTTAAACCGCTCGGAAGCACAAGGTAGTACCTTTCTAAGACTACATGCTAGCATTTCCAGAAGTCCAAGTAGTACCTTTCTAAGACTACAGCGTTAAAATTTCAGAAACCTACAGTGGTATCTCGCTAAGGCCACAGGTTCAACTGCTCGGAAGCACAAGGTAGTACCTTTCTAAGACTACAAGCTAGCATTACTGAGAATCCGAGTAGTACCTTTCTAAGACTACAACGTTAAGTTCTCTAAAAACCTACAATGGTACCTTCCTAAGGCCATAGGTTGAATCTTCCGAAAGCCCGAGGTAGCACCTTTCTAAGACTACAGGCTGGCATCTCTAAAAATCTCAGTAGCACCTTTCTAAGACTACGATTCCAAATCTTTGTTCAAAACCTACATTGGTACCTCACTAAGATCATAGGTTAAGCATTTCAAAAGCCTAGGGTAGTACCTATCTAAGACTACAGACTTATATTTTCAAAGGACTCAATAGTACCTCTCTAAGACTACAGTTTCAAATTATTCAAAACCTACGGTGGTATCTTTCTAAGACCACATGTTACGATTTGCAAACTCGCGGCAGCACCTAACTAAGGCTCCGAGCGCGTATTTGCAAAATCTATAGTGGCATCTATCTAGGGCCACAAGTTTACGTTTTCAAAAGCTCAGATGGCACCTTCCTAAGGCCATAACTTCAAAACACTTTCAATAGTATCTTTCTAAGACTACAGATTTATATCGTCGGGACCTCGACGGCATCTTTCTAAGGCCATAGGTCCTTTTTCCAAAAAAAAATCTCTTCCCGGTGACACCTCTCTTACGGTCATTGGATTTAAAATCCCGCAATATCTTTCAACGATTGCCGATTTTCAAAAAAAAAAAATCCCGATAGCATCTCTCTATGGCTATTACTCGGGGCAAAAATTTTGCTAACGATAGTATCTTTCTATGATTATCGTTCAAGTTTCAAAGCTCAGAAATTTTTAGTAATATCTATCTACGATTACTAATTAGTTTTCAAATTTCGCTTACGATGATATCTTACTACGATTATCGTTCAATTTTCAGAGTTGTACAATTTTAGTAATATCTATCGAGGGTTACTAATCAATTGTCAGGTATACGCTTACGATAATATCTCTCTACGATTGTCGTTCAAGTTGCAGAATTTTAAATTCAGTAATACCTGCCTACGGTTACTAATTAAATTCTAAATCATGTTTTACGGTAATACCTATCTACGGTTATCGTTAAAAATTTCAGAAAAATAGCGATAATTAATGATATCTTTCTATGATTATTAATTAATTTCTTCCGTCTACTTACGACGAGATCCTGTTATCCCCGATTATTATTTGCGAAATCATGCCGACAATAGCATCTTTCTAAGACTGTCCATCAAAATCGAATTTTTCAAAACATTGTGATATCTGCCTACGATCATTGTGTCCAAATATCAAAGTTTTTCGGCGTCAACTTTCTATTGGTCGTCCGAACGAAAACTTTTTCAAAAATGCGTTATCACGAGTACGATCGTCAACCTACGAAAACTTCGGTGATAGTTTTCTACAATTACCGTCAAGCCCCTAAAATTTCGAAAAGTGACGTCTTTCTATAGATTGTCTGATTAAAGTTTCAAAATGCATTTTTCACGATCCTAATTAACCATTCACAAAAGTTCCGGTATTACTTTTCTATAAATACCACTAAGCGTCATACACCACGAATAACATCTTTCTATGGTTATTGAGAAAAAAAAAACAATTTTGTCATCTTTCTAAAAAGTCATCAGTGCAAAATCCTAGCGGCGTAATCTCACTAACGATCGCCCTAGTCGAGTTTAAAAACGACATTTTCGAAAATTTTGTCACCGCCCAAAGTTCGAGAAATTCATGAACGGACAGCATGACGGCTATAACACTAGCGATGTACGTTCACTACATACTAATAGAAATGCAGGTTTTCAACTAATTAGCGTATTTCCTAGTACAGGTATTCAAAATTACCGAAAGCAGGGAAGAAAAATAATCGACTACTTACTTGTATGATGAGATCCGAGTCCGCCGGGAGTGAATCGATCGAAGGATCAAGCACCGGGACGTCGTTGAATGAAATCCGAGCGAAGTCAGAACTCTGTTAGGTATCTCAAAGTCTTCAGAAGCTTGAAATCAGAATGGAGGCTCACTGCCTCCGCGGCCAAATAAATACGCTTTATGTCGCAACTATAGTTGCGACATCGGTCAAAACATTAAATGCTGTCAGCCTCGAGCCACGCGCCCAGCTGACATCCAAGGGGTGGGTTTTGGCGCCATTCGGAAAGGGATCAGATTAGACCCAAGACGCGACTCGCCGATCCGAAATGCAACTCCGATGAGTCTGATCTGTGTATTCGGCAACTCCATAAATTTTCTGACTCCGCCAGCAGATGTCAAATTTCTCTAAGGAGCCAGGAAAAATTAGAAACATTCAAGCCGTGAGTCAAAAATTTCACGCATCAATTGGTCTTTGCCTACCATCGCTACGCAACGTACACAAAGAGGGACAGCTGTTGATACCCAAATTTTGACTCAGCCCCCACAAGTTCAAAAATTAGCAAAACGGTCTTCACCGATGTTCGTATGCATATCCGGAATGTTCCGACCTCTCGCGAACAGCCCCGACGTCAGTCAAAAATCTTGAAACGATGAACCTGCAACGGTAAAGTGTTGAGAAACATTTACCCTTCTCAGAATTCTATTCCGATGCATCAATCGGGACAAATTTTAAACGGACGACACATAAACCGCATCCGAATTGGCAACCAGGCCGGCACGAGAAGAATCCTATACGAACGTCCGAATTTTTTTTTCTGAGGAGAATATCGAAGACGAGCACAGTACAGAGAAGCTGGTATAAAAACTGACTCCATCCGATCCAGCACCGGAATTCAGTTAAGGATAAATGTTAATTCGTTCAGATTTCCATGCAGCGGTCAGCCGGCCTCGGAAATCAACGGACGTATTTTGCACGGACCTCATCTTCAAAATCTGACATTTCCTACGGAACAAATTTTCTGGAAGTTGAGCAGCCCAGGAGGTGCACCAACCGCTTCTCATTTCAGTCAGAATATCAGAGCCGTATTTCAGGGTTTTTCCGAGAAGTGTTCAAATCAAGCCCAGGATATTTGCTATATTCATGATCCAACACAGCGATCATGAATATCAAATTTAAAATGTTAAATTCAGAGTTTTCCGAGGGGACAGCTAAACGTAAACAGAAGCTTTGGACCAAGATCAGAACTCCGGGATACTTTTTCAATTTTAAATGTATTTTCTTTTATTTTTAATTAATTTTTTCGAAAAGATAAGCTCAGAATACCTTTTAGAAGCTTCCTAAAATATTCAGCCAACACGTGGCACGCGAGCCACGCGTTTGGCAGATATTTGCTCTATGTCGCAACTATAGTTGCGACATATATCAATATATATACAAAACCTCCACAACCAAAAACCAGACCGAATAACCTCATTCCAAGTCCATTTCAAGTTCAAATACCAAAGCCTCCGGGCATTTCTCAAAAATCTTCCAAAAACTACCCAAACTCAGACCAAAAATTCGAAAAACCAAAATCCAACCAAGAACAAGCCTCGTTCTTGAAGTATCTCGAGCTTATCTTTCTTCGGTAAATTAATTTGTCTCTTACTCTCGGGAGACTCTTGATAGTCTTCTAATTCATAGTTCGGTACTAGTCACTCTGCCGCATCCGATACTATACTCTACTATGTTTTAAAGAAGCTATCTACAGAAGTCGTCTCCCCGATTTGTACAAATTCACTTAATCAATTTGCCGAGAATTTTTTATACTTGTCTTTTATGCTTTCAAACACATATCTTATTTTATGTCTTTCTCCTCGTTAGAATTCGGCACATGCTTGGCTACGTCGACTCCGCTGTCGCATACGAGAAGAACATAAAGACGTCTTCGTCCTAAAATACTGACCGTCTAGCTCGGAATATATCCAGCTCGGCTATATACGATATCTTATCAATTGTTGCCATTTAGCTCGGAATATATCCAGCTCGGTTATATACGATATCTTATCAATTGTTGTCGTATAGCTCGGAATATATCCAGCTCGGTTATATATATGATATCTTATACCCCCTCTGTCTATATACGCATTACAGCATACATATTCTATCTCTCTTCAGCGATTAACTTTCACTTTCTCCAAAACACTTTCAAACAAAATAAAAATCCGGCATTTGATGTCTGAAGTGAAAGCTTGCAGTAGCTGTCAGAATCGGATCGAAGGAATACCTTGTGACTCAGATCATTTCTGGAGCACTTGATATCCCGGGAGGATTTTTTACACTTAAAAGAAAGTAAAATCCCTTCCCCCATTTTCCAAAACCCAGTCGAAGTTCTGTCCGATTGGTAAAAATAAGTCTTTCTTCTAAAGCCCGGTTAAAACATATTCCGGCAATTTTTACAGAAAATATCTTTTCGGTCGAAGTTCTGTCCGACTGAAAAATACAAAAACACTTTAAAAAAAACAA
>NMUG010013122.1:0-10186 GCA_002855965.1 Monotropa hypopitys
ATCATTTTCCAACATAATAATTTTTTCCCTTTCTTTTTAATTAAATACATAGCGGAATAAAAGAAGTACTAAAAGTAAAAAACTCCAAAACTGAAAGTACCAAGTGTGAAAATCTAAATGACCCAGAACAAGGTCCCAAAATAAGAGAGTAGTCTACTGAAAGCAATAAAAGTCTGAATATAAATAAAAGTCTCACATCCTCTCTCTACTACTAGAAAGAGGTAAAAGTACTAGAAACTGAAAGATATGACTCCAGCTGAAAGAGAGTCCTGAAAGTCTAGAAATGAACCCCACTAAGCCTCCTTACCTTAATAAAATGTCACAACAAAGAAGAAGGTAACAATATCCAAGAGTGTCAGATTTATAATCAATATAGAAAGTTGATTAGCATGGTACACAAAGTGAAACAAAGTAACGAAAGGGTTGTTCCTCTCCCCTAATTTAAGTCCTCAACATAAATGTAAATATGCAAATGCATATAAATGTTATGAAATGCATCTTTTTATAGATATTGGGAAGCTTCCATACACCACCAACACACCAAAGCTAAGGGTGACTCAAGCAAACCCACTAGCATAGGGCGAATCAATCAAGCCCTAGTATTCCATCAATGGAAGACACAGCATTGAGACAATATTGCTAAGCATCTACTGTTTCTCAATACCGCAACCGAAATACAACACATCCCCACAAAATGGCATCTACCGTCTTAGGGCTGCATTGCTAAGCATCTACTACCCCCTAAGCCCGTTGCCGAGGATAATCCTCACGAAATGACATCTACCGTCTTAGGGCTGCATTGCTAAGCATCCACTGTCCCCTAAGCCCATTGCCGAGGATCCACCAACGTCACCATATGGTGATATAGGAATATACATGGATGTACAAACAACAATTGAATATCACAAATTCATAACTCCATAATGTACCAATCCATGCAATGAATCATGCTTGCACATACCGAAAGTAAGAAGGTAATAACATCATCAACATCATCAACATATTTGAAACAAGTGCGAATCATGTGAACATACACTAACTGAAGCAACAACTAACAAGATACTAGAACATTTATTCATCCATCATGTGACCAAGTAAATTAGATTACACAAGTATCCTTAATCCCCAATAACAATCAAGATATGTGAACATGTATTTGTACCCCAAGGAATTCAAACAAGCATTCATCTTTCAACTAACATGTAGCATACAAATTAAAGTTCTATAAATGAAATAAATCCACACACTCACCAAGTATATGATCACCCAAACAATAATCTACTGGATCGTCTTAGAAGACTCCGGCTTGTCTCCTGTTATACATTTCAAAACTGTATAAGTAATTCTCCTTAAGCACTAAGTATTTATTAAGTACTTAAATGTTGGTTGTTGGCGTCTGTAAACCTCTGTAAAATCTTAAATCCTTTTTAAATTAAATTATAACAATATAGGATGACCCTCCAAGAAAATTTAGGTTTTCCTTAACTTTTTGTCAAACCGGTACTACGAGGCCGGTATACTGCCCGGCATGCCGATTAGTATAATTTTCTCCTTCTATACTACACCCAAAGCATACTGTCCAAATTCTACTAAGGCCGGTATGGGATCTGGTATGCCGCCCGGTATACCAGCTGGTATACCGGTATGCATACCGGTTAGTACGCAGAACAAGGAATTATAAAAGCTGCTAATCCTACTTCGATAATCTTCAACAAAATCATCCAAAAATCGATTTTAACTCCAAAAATATGGAAAACTTAGTCACCCCCAAGAGTAGTAACCACCTATCTACAATTCATACATGGATCTAATCCCCAAAAACTCATTTTAACACCCTAAATCAAAGATCTAAATGTAGATCTAGAAATTTTCAGTGGCTAAACAAGATTAGTGAAAAATCCTTAATCTGGTCTTAATCAAGCACGAAATCAAAATTCTAAAACGGTAAGAATTACCTTAGTTACATTGAGAACAACTTTGAAGAAGAAATCAACTTCAAAAACCTTCAATTTCCACCTTGATTTGCCAAGTCTCCTAGTGGAGTTCTCTCTAGCCTCCTTAATCACCTCCAATACAATATGCTTAACCCTAATGAAAGTTAGCCACTATTCTATACAACCCTAATCAGATTTTAATTGTAAAAGACCACGTTGTCCTCTTAAAGAACTCTTATTAACCCTTGCCCACCATTATTCCTAATTAGAATACATAAGTATTATATAAATATAACCTAGTTATATTTAAAAATCTCTTATTAAAAGATTAACTCCTTTTTAATCACCATATATATTTTTATCTCTTCTTCTCACTCTTTTAATAATAATAATTAATTGATTTAAAATATTAAAAATAGGTATAAGTGTTACAAATATGGTGGAGAATATTATAGAAGTGTTCATGGATGATTTTTCGGTGTATGGGAATTTGTTTGAAGATTGTTTAAAGAATTTGGGTTGAGTTTTGGAGAGATGCGAGGAGAAGAGTTTAGTGCTAAATTGGGAGAAATGTCACTTCATGGTGACACAAGGCATAGTTTTGGGTCATGTGGTGTTGTCCAAGGGGATTCAAGTTGATAAAGCAAAGGTAGACATCATCAAAAATCTTCCTACACCAACATGCGTCAGAGACATTCGATCTTTTTTGGCAATGTCAGTTTCTATAGACAGTTCATCAACAATTTTAGTGCTATTTCTCGACCATTATGTAATTTGCTCGCTAAGGATGTTAGTTTTGAGTGGAGTCAATCATGTGAAGAGGCGTTCAATATCTTGAAGGAAAAGCTCATTTCACCACCCATTGTTCAACCACCGGATTGGAATCTACCATTCAAACTTATGTGTGATGCTAGTGAGTATACAGTGGGAATCGTTTTAGGACAATGAAGGGGAAAAGATCCATATGCCATTTATTATACAAGCAAGACGTTGATTGATGCCCAGTTGAATTACTCGATGACAGAGAAGGAGATGCTTGTAGTGGTATTTACATTGGACAAGTTCTGGTCATATTTGGTGGGATCACCCATTACAGTTTTCACGGATCATGCCACACTCAAGTATCTTTTGACAAAACAAGACACAAAAGCCCGACTCATCCGGTGGATTTTACTCTTGCAAGAGTTTAATCTTACTATCAAAGACAAGAAAGGGGTGGATAATGTGGTTGTGAATCACTTGTCACGGTTGCAAAAGGAGAGAGAGGAGGAGAATTTACCAATCATCGACACATTTCCAGACGAGAATTTATTTGGAGTGACAAGTTGTCCTTGGTACGTATACATTGTCAACTACTTGGTCACAAGACAAATTCCTACCCAATGGAGCATCAATGAGAAACGTCGATTCTTGAATGAGGTAAAGCATTTTGTTTTTGATAGCCCATATTTATTTAAATATTTCCCCAATCATATCATCCGACGATGCATTCTGGATGTTGAACAAAGAAGTGTGTTACAATTTTGTCATACCGAAGCTTGTGGAGGCCATTTCTCTGCTAAGAAAACAGCCGCCAAGATCTTGCAATGTGGACTATATTGGCCAAGTCTTTTTCAAGATGCATTTCAATTTTGTAACAACTGGGTTCAATTACACAAAGACACAAAATGCCCCTAACCAACATAATGATTGTCGAAGTTTTCGATTGTTGGGGGATTGATTTCATGGGCCCATTTCCGTTATCATATGGTTATTTATATATCTTGTTGGTGAACCAAGGAACATACTTTTGCAATCGACCATTCGAGGTATGAATACAGACTTATGGTATTACACATAAAGTTTACACAGCATACCACCCACAAACTAACGGTCAGGCTGAATTAGCAAAGCGTGAAATAAAACATATCATTGAAAAGACGGTTAAACCAAATCGGAAAGATTGGAGTTTGCAGTTGGTAGATGCACTATGGGTGTATCGTACCACGTACAAGACGATATTGGGTGCATCACCCTATCGTCTTGTATATGGTAAGGCATGCCATCTTCCTGTGAAAATGGAGCATAAAGCTTTTTGGGCTATTAAGAATTTGAATATGGAGATAAATGGAGCTGGTGTCTTATGACGTCTACAATTGAATGAACTTGAAGAGATTCACAAAGACGCCTATGACAACACCAAAATTTACAAGGGTAAAGTAAAGGCCTTTCATGACCAAAATATCCAACGATTTTTTTTCCAGTTGGTTAAAAAGTTCTCCTTTACAATACCAAGCTCCATCTATTTCCAGGCAAGTTACGATCACGATGGACCAGTCTGTACTTTATTGAGTAAGTATTTCCACATGGGGCAATTGAAATCCGCGACCCCAAAAATAGAAATTGCTTTAAAGTTAATGGCCAACAGTTAAAACCGTGTCTTGAAAACTTTGAACCAGAGGAAAGTGTTGAAGAATTGGTAAATCCCATTTATGATGATGACCGAGAGGTCCAAGTCCTGTGTAATGTTTGATTTTTGAAAACAAGATGTCTAGGAGACACTAAATCCACGGAGTATGAGATAACTCCAGTGTTAACCATGCTCGAACGGTCAATGGATGGTCTGGTAAAGCCACCCACTGTTTTGATCTTACATGTGCATTATCTGAGTGACTGTTTTGCACTCACGACATTGTACAATGGGGACTTGACATGGCCCTCCCGACGGGTCGGGTAATACGAGGAATTTATATGGTTAGCTTAGCTGACGAGCTTATAGCGCGAAAATAGCCGAAACCAAATAACTGTATTGATATTGATATTGACACACCTGGTACTCCATTGATTTTGTTAATGTGTAGGATATAGTGATTGTATACTTAACTCCATTGATTTCGTCAATGTGTGGATAATGGTAACTTATAAACTAATCTCTTTGATTTCGTCAAGTTGAGCCTTTGGGAATAATTGGAAACCTATTGGTCTTATCTTCTTTGGTTAATCAAAGTTGATTATTTTGTAAGGATTTGGTAACTTACTAGCTTTATCTCCTTGAATGGTCAAGGTGGATTCTTCTGAAAAAATAACTACACTTGGGTCTTGAGTCTAATAATAATAATGATTTAAGTCAAATGGTATTGAAATTGAAATAGATCCCTATGCATGAATACTTTATATTCCTTGCCTTAGCACATACACCCCAATTATAGAGGCATTTGGATATAGATTCTCTACTAGGATGTTGTCTAACCCTCTATTTTTAGTGTAACGACTTAGAATTTCAAATGTAAATTTTAAATATAAACATATTTTTTATCAACAAATAATCGATCTATTCTTGTAAAATGAGTTTTCATAATAATCGATGGAGCTTGGGGTTCGATAGATGATAATCTAGCGATTTGGAGTGGTGAGGATCACCGGTTTTGAGTTGGTATGATTTTTGGGTCGTTCCGGCAATGTGCCGAGGGCGTTCGAGGCCCATTACGACCCAGATATTTTCTAAAAATCGAAATTCAGTATTCATAAAAGTTGTAGAGAATTTCATTAGAAATCCAGCGCATCTTGAATCGTCTCAATCGGAGTTCGTATGAAGAAGTTATGCCTGATATACCTCGCAGTCGTTTTTCCCTTGTTCAACGAAATTGGTTATCGATAACCAAGGATTTCGGGTTATCGATAACCCAACCAGTCCATACAAATACCAGAGAGATGGTTTATTGATAATACGCTCTTTATGTTATCGATAACCTGACTGTCCATTGTTGTGCCAGAGAGAGTGGTTATCGATAACATGCTTTTCATGTTATCGATAACCAGGTTGTTCATTGTTAAACCAGAGAGAGTGGTTATCGATAACCTGGCACTTGGTTATCGATAACTGGCCAGTCGGACAGCAACTCATTAAGGGTTTTTTGGTCCTTTTCTAGGGGGTTTATATACCATTTTAGTCTGATTTTGGGCATTTCCCCCCATTTCTGCAACCCTAACTCTCTCTACCTCCATCTTCAAACCTCTCCCTTCTCTCTACATTTTGAAGATCATCCAAGCTCCGGTTGGAGTTTTTGCAAGAAGAAATGTTTCTCTACGCGTAGAGTGCTATCCAGAAACCTAAGTGGTGAAGTCATTCTCTCAAGTTTGTATTCAAGGCATTGTTGAAGCTTTATTAGAGATTTTACTCCTTCACAAACGTCGGAAGGCTTGAGACGATCTATGCGGTGGTGTGCTCGGAGCATGGCGGTGTTGAGGACATTTTTTCAGCGACCTTGGAGCTCCGGCGACTTTTCCGGTGGGTAAAATCTCTAATTGCCATAAATGTGTGTATGTGTGTGTAGATATGATTTAATTTCTATGAATTTTGATACACCTTGCATACCTTGACGTAGAGTTAGTCTAGGTGGTTTGACTAGGCCATTGATGATGTTTAGTGTTGGCACAAGGTGTTCTTGGGTTGATATAAGCCCCTAAGATATTACACATACCACTCGTTCGATGAAATTCCCGTGGGAGGGATGACTTGTGTTTTGGTGAATTGTAGGATGATTGATGGCCATTAGAGTTTAGGGCCGCCAAGTATTCGACGAAATGCCCTTGTGAACCCTAAATCGTGTTTTGGGGTTATCGTGACATTTGAATTGTCGTAGGATATGTATGTGGAACAATTGGATGCGTTGAGTCTTTAAAATCATAATAAGTCCTTTTGAACTTGTGGGACGCCGAGTGTTCGGCGAAAATACTAAACTGGCATTGAAGTGGGATTTGGGTACCTAAGTCCCCTCCCTTCATATTTCGATAAACTTGGGCCTTCCTTAGCCCCTTTGCGGTAGAGTGTCGGTCTTGAAACATTTGATTGAGATTGAATTGTCGTGGTGGTTATCTCCCTTGGATTGGCCAAGGTTGAGCTAGTGATTGGAAGAACTAAGTAAGTAGTTCAATATGCCCAACGAACGTCAAATATGGAGGATGTGTCCAACGAGGACTACTCATACTCAACCTAGAATCTAGCACTTGTGAAAATGTGGATTAAGTGGAATGTAATCGAATTGAGATGGTGACTCATGTATCGAACTAAAATTGAACCCATTCGCATGGTTTCAGAATGATGTGGTGTTATGAAATTAAACCCATTCGCGTGGTTTCGGGATGGTGTAGTTTTACAAAATTAAACTCATTCGCTTGGTTTCGGAATGGTGCAGTATAATATAATTGAACCCATTTGCGCGGTTTCGGAATGGTGTAGTATAATATAATTGAACCCATTCGCGTGGTTTCCGAATAGTGTAGTATAATATAATTGAACTCATTCGCATGGTTTCGGAATGGTGTAGTATCATATAATTGAACCCATTCGCGTGGTTTCGGAATGGCGTGATTAATAATGATGATTTGGGAAATTGGAATGTTTTATACAAGAATGTAATTGTTTATGGATTTCATAGTTTATCCGTGTTGTGAAGTAAATGAATGGAAAGATAGAAAATAAAGAAACATCTCAAATATCGAAAGTTAAATGAATCCAATACTTAATGCTAACGGTAGTTAGTGTAGTACGTAAGGTAAGTCAGTATTGGATATCTTGGCATTGCTTTGGTTTGAGATCCTTAGTAGATCTTGATAGTTGTTTTACCTTAGTGGTAAGGCTAGTTGGATTGTGCTAGAGTTTACTTCGGTTGAACCTAGAATACCTTATTCTTTGCTCTTACTCAGTTTTGAAGATTTGGTTGTACACACTTCGTTGGCAACACGCCTTGTCCACTATTGTTTGAGTTCGGTTTACACCATGTACACGTTGGGTTTTTTATTGTTTGTACGCTTACTTGTGGATACTTAGGCACGCACCGTATGTGCATGCTTGGTGGTAGTTAGTGGTTTTCTCACTGAGTTGTGGTTTGCTCAGACCCTCCTTTTTATCTTTTTCTAGTTTTGTGTTGCAGGGCTAGCCGGACTTGGTAATTTGGAGTTAGAGTCAGCTGCTGGATTTTGTTGGGCTCGGCTACTTCAGTTTCAGTAGCTTCTCTTGTACAGTGTAGTGTAGATGCAGTGTTTTCAGTTGTAGTTCCTTTCTTGTACTTGTAGTTCTTTCTGTTCACAGTAGCAGTTGTAGTAGGCTTGTACTTGTACTTCTATTCTGCTCTTATACTTTGTTGTACTTCTACTTTGTGCTGCTCTGTGATGTAATGATAAGTTCAACTGTCTGTATCTGAATGACAAGTAGTTGTAACCCCTTGTTTATTATTTAAACTGTATTTCAAAAAATGGTTTGAAAATCTGGGGCATGACATTTAGGTACTTGACTTTCCCTAAATTGGAGTTGCATCTTCCGAACTCCTTGTCGGGCATTGGAGCTTGGCCCATAGTAGATGATAGGTTATTTTTCTTATTCATCTATTGTACATTTATTTATTCATTTCAGTTGTAAAAGTTGTAAAGGATTGCATCATATTTCATCTCATTACTTGTGATTGTATCATCCGTATTTTCTTCATCTTTTGTGTAACTATGGGTTAATATGAATGGTAGTTATTTTACTTTCGCATTTTATCATAATTGTTTATCCTAAAAATGGTTTGAAATTTTTGGGTTATTACAACATAATAAGTGGCTCAATAGCCCAAAATCTCATAATCTGAATCATGGCACACAAAGGCCTCATGGGATTCCGGGATCTTTTATACATGATTATTATCTACATCCAATGTGTTTCAGTATTTTGTGGCATCATTGCACGTAATTTACCTATGGCACTAGTACTGGGGAATGACCGCTAATAATCAAATAGTGGTGTGATATCATCCAAGATCACCTGGCCATGATCGTATCCTTATAACCAATCCTTGCCTTGCTAGTATCTGACCCCACCCCCAGCAGTCATGCCTCCATGTACGTTCCAATACCGTAATCATGGCATGTCCATGCCATTAACCAAATAAAACATTTTCATTGTTCATCCATGTATAAAGAGAATTTCCATACTTTAACCTTTTTCTTGGGAAATCATAACACAATATCATGGAAAGCTCAATAGACACAAAAGAAGTTTCAAAAACGATCAAGCATGCTTTGTGTCACCCGGGAAATTATCCTGTCCTTCCTTCGTCCCCTCTCTTTGGGAGGAGTCGTTTTCCGAAATGGGAGAATCCACGCTGATGGAATTTATTTGAAAAGAGGGTTTGTCTGTAAAATGGGTGACAGTCTGAGTGTGCCGATTCGGAATTTTCAGAGTCGCCACTCGGCATTTTATTCTTGGTGTGCCAAGTCACCGCTATTTTATTTAAAAAGATGTCATTTTATTTAAATAAAATGTCTTTTTATTTGGAAAGGTGTCTGCGAACCAGAAATTCGATGTTCGGGGATTAAATTACGAATGGGGAAGGTGTTAGGCACCACACTCGCCCTTTCGGTACTTTTATTTTCAAAAGTAAATCTTTTTAGAATCCGAAATCAATTGTTTTCTTGGCTAGAGAAAAGAATAATTATTACTGATATGAATGAAATCAATTGAAATTTAAATAACAAATGGGTAATAGTTGTTGACGGGCAGATTTCGGCCCGATTGATTTACAAAAGAATTACGGGCAGCCTTTCGGTCTGGTTTTTATTTAAGAGAGAAATATTTTTGAGCCGGACGGAACTTCGGCGAAAAATGGTTTTCTACAGTCGGACAGAATTCCGACTATGTTTTTAGAAATAAATTTGAGCCGGACAGAACCTTTGACTGAAAATATTTTTCTACAATCGGAAAGAATTCTGACTGTGTTTTGGAAATAAATTTGAGCCGGACAGAACCTTCGGCTGAAAATGCTTTTCTACAGTTGGACAGAATTCCGACTGCGTTTAAAAGGTATTTTGTATTTTACAGTCGGACAGAACTTCGACCGGTTTTGAAATATTTAACTTATTTGTTTATTTTGTTTTGGAAGTTCCAAAGAATATTAAATGATCCGGCATGACCCGGGTCATAAAGCATTCTTTTAATCTGAGTCTGATAGCTACTGCAAACTTTCACTTCAAAGTACGGATCGAGGAACTTGGTTTTTGGTTTTTAAAGTATTTTTAATGTTTTTCAGTCGGACAGAGCTTCGACGTTGAAAAACGAATTTTCTGTTTTCTTGGGTCGGACAGAGCTTTGACCGCAAATTTAATTTTTAAGCTTTCGAGTCGGACAGAGCTTCGACCGCGAAAGATTTTTTGTAAAACGTTTGCTTTTTTAATACGGAAATCCCACAGAATGTCAAACGCTCCGGACGGATCCGAGTCAGAAGACATTCTTTTAA
>NMUG010013123.1:0-10187 GCA_002855965.1 Monotropa hypopitys
AAAGCTTGACTGACTGATTGGACAAGTAAGGACTTTGTGGTTCTGGCCGAACGGTGAAGTATCAGAACAACTTCTAGAGAGAGAAACGGATCATAAGAATGCTCTGGGGATGGATGGTGTGAAGTTTGAAGGGTCTGGGGGTCTCTATCGGTAGGCCCAAAGAATGCTGGGAAGTTCTTCGGCCCATTTTCCCTTTGCTGCCTAAAGTTTTCTTTTGATGCCGCTGCCAATGGTTTTGTTTGATACTTTGGCCTGGCCATTACCCTGCGGGTAGTGGGGGGTGGAGTTGTAGAACCTGATTCTGTGCTCGGCATAGAAGTTGGTGAAGAGGTCCCCCACAAACTGAGTGTCGTTGTCCGAAATGAAGGCATAAGGAATGCCGAAGCGAGAGACAATGTTCTTCCATGCAAACCTCTTTACGTCCTTGTATTCTATGGTGACCAAGGGCTCGGCCTCTACCCATTTAGTGAAGTAGTCCGTTGCCATGATCAAAAATTTAAATCCTCCAGGCACCGTGGGAAGCTTTCCGACGATGTCCAAGCCCCACTGGGCAAAGGGCCATGGACTGGGCAAAGGTGTGAGCTCCTCGGCATGTTGTCTGACAATTGGGGAGAACCGATGGCAGTAGTCATATTACTTCACTATCTGCTCCCCATCTTCCATCATCTTCGGCCACCAGTACCCCTGGGACATGGCTCGATGGGCGATTGATCTTCCCCCAGTGTGTGCCCCACAGCTGCCGGCGTGGAGCTCTTGCAGTACTCCAACACCAATGTTGGATGCACACAAAGGAGATAAGGTCCAGAGAATGACCTTCTGTACAGCTTTTCCTGAGGGCCTAGCTAGAACCGAGCTGATTTGTGGACGATTTGGTGGGCTTCCCTTTTGTCTTCCGGTAGTGTGCCGTCCTTTAGGAATGCGATAATGGGGTCCATCTAGCTGGGACCCTGGCTAATGAAGAAGATGGTTAGCTGCTTCGGTGCCTCTTTGCTTGGTTGATCTAGGCTCTGGACGCTGATTGTCCTTTGCTCTTTGACTTCTGCTACTGAGGCTATTCTGTCCAGAGCGTCGGCATGGGCATTCTGCTCCCTGCCGACCTGTTGGATTTGGGTTTTCTTGAATAGCCCTATCCTTTCTTTGACTTTCTACATGTAACTCCCCATTCGCTCGTCTTGGTACTCGTAGTCACCGTTGACCTGGTTGACCACGAGCTGAGAGTCGCTGTAGATGCTGAGGCTCTGAATCTCCAGCTCTTCGGCGGCCTTCAGTCTGGCTAGTAAAGCTTCATATTCTGCTTCATTGTTGGAAGCGCTGAAGTTGAGCCGAAGAGAATGCTCATGGGTGACACCATCGAGAGAGATAAGGACAACTCTGGCTTCATTCCCTTGGCAATTGGATGCATCGTCAACAAACATCCTCCAAGAGTCTTGATTTTGCAGAGACTATAGCAAGACTTGTTCGACAATGATTTCTTCGGCCTGTGGGTCCTCTGGACGAGGAGAGAATTCTGCAAGGAAGTCGGCCAGGATTTGACCTTTGATGGATGTTTTGGGCTGAAATTTGATGTCGAAGTTTGCCAGTTTCACGGCCCACTTGGTGAGTCGGCCGGTCAGATCGGCGCATTTGAGCAACGACCGAAGAGGGAACTCGGTCAGAACCACTATGGTATGCGCCTGGAAGTATGGTGCCAATTTCCTGGAAGCAATAACCAGAGCATATGCAAGTTTTTCAAGAGGGAGATACCTGGTCTCGGCGCTGATGAGGGACTTGCTAGAAAAGTAAACCGGCTGTTGCTCAGACCCCTCTTGTCGGACAAATGCTGAGCTGACGGCATGTGGTGAGACGGCAAGGTATAGGTACAACTCTTCCCCTACATTGGTTTGGCAAGTAGGGAAACCGAAGAGAGGTATTCTTTTAGGTTGCTGATGGCTTCCCTGCACTGATCAGTCCACAAGAAATGCCTTCGGCTGTTTTCTTCAGTACCTCATAGAACGGTCAGCATTTGTCTAAGGACCTGCTGATGAACCGGTGGACGGATGCGTCCATTCCTGCTAGCTTCTGCACCTCTTTCAAGGTTCTGGACTCTTCAATCTTCTGAATGGCCGAGACCTGAGATGGGTCGGCCTCAATACCTCAGCGCGTGACAAGGTAGCCCAGGAATTTCCCCAAGCGAATCTCGAAGGCGCATTTGGAAGCGTTGAACTGAAGCTTGTGCTTTTTCAAGATATAGAACACCTTATGAAGATCTTCCAGGTGGTCCCCCTCAGTCTTGCTCTTGACAACCATATTATCTATGTAGGCCTCCATCGTATCACCGAGCTGGGAACTAAACATTTTTGTGATCATTCTCTGATAGGTTGCTCTGGCATTCTTTAGGCCGAAGGGCATCACTCGGTAGCAGAACAAACCCCTGGGAGTAATGAACGCTGTCTTTGGGGAAAGCTTCATTGAGGTTAGTGTAGTCAACACAGACCCTCCACTTGCCGGTCTTCTTTTTGACCACCACCGTGTTGGCCAACCAGGTGGGATAGTGTACTTCTCGGATCGCATGCGCTTCGGTCAAACGGTCCATTTCCTCTATAACAGTATCGGCGTGAGCAGCTGCCGATCGTCTGGCCTTCTAAACAATGGGCCGGCACTCCGGCCGGACATTGAGATAATGGCTGATGAACTCTGGATCTACGCCCGGCATTTCACAGGACGTCCAGGCAAAAATTTTCACATTGCGCTTGAGGCAGCTGATCGTGGCTATCTTGTCTGCCTCAGTCATCTCAGAGCCGATAAGAAAGAAGCGCTCCGGATCATCGGCGCTTAGAGGGACAATGTTATGGTCCTTAATGGATTTTGCCGAGGCACTTGAACCGACATCCTCCAGCACCGGCTGATCTGGAACCTCCACCTAGTAGACTTGCTCAGAGGTGACTTTCCCCTTGATAGCAGTGATATAGCTCTGCTTCGCCGAGGTCTGGTCTCCCCTAAGCTCCTCCACGCCTCTACTGCCAATAAATTTAATAACCATGTGGTATGTGAAAGCACTCCCTTGATGCTGTGGACCCAGGTTCGGCCCAGAATAACATTGTAGGGTGAGGGGACGTCAACTACCACAAACTCCACCTCGGTAGTGACCGTGCCGATGGTCACTGTGATCAGGATTTTGCCAAGCGGCTAGACAGACGCCGCGTTAAGTCCTACCAGTGGCACGTCGGTCGGTTGTAGGTCTTCTGCTTTGTACCCCATCTTCTTGAACATGGAATAATACATGACATCTGCCGAGCTGCCAATGTCGACGAGGACCCTGCTAACCTGGCAGTCGGCAATCTATAGGGTGACGACTAGCGCGTCGTCGTGGGGGTGCTACACCCTCTCAGAGTCCCTAGCAGAAAATGTAATAGAATACATGGAGTCTAGCTTCGGATTCTTTGGCATTGGCTGGACGAAAAGGATCTCATTTGCCTCTATCTGCTGAATCTCCGTCCGGAGCCTCTCCTCTCGCTGGTGATCCACCATCCCATGGATCATGTTGATGATGCGTAAGGCTGGCTTAGGATCTTCCTTCGGCACGACTGCTATTTTTTCTGCATCAATAAACTCCCCAAGGTGGCCTGCTGTGACCAACTCCTCAAGAAAGTCTTTATAAGCTCGGCAGTTGGTGGTGAGGTGTCTTTTTCTCTGTGACCGGAGCACCTGAACTTGTCGTTGCCGCCTCTTTGAGCCCCCAACCCCTTCTCCGGCCACCTAAAGAATGGATCCTTTTCGATTTTGCGAAGGAGCATAAAGGTTGGCTGCTTGAAGACAGTGGTGTGGGGCACATACTCGTACGGCTTATACGTCCGTGGCTCCCTCGGCTGGACAGTGTTGGTCTCTTTTCTTCTGACCGAACTGTTGTTGTTGGTAGAGCCGTGGCTGGAGCATTGTTCGGACTTGCTTCTTTCCTCATTGGCCTTTTCTAGCTTGGCGTGGAGCTCAATTATTTCCATAAACTCGTTCATGGTGGTCGGAGGGAAGAGCATAAGATCCTCGAACTCTCGGCTGGAATGGTCCAGGCCGAGCTTGAATGACATCACTGCAATCTTCTGGTCGCAGTCCTCAAACTCATTATAGAGATCCCAATACCGGGATGCATATTGGCGCAGAGATTCTGACCTCGCTCGCCGAAGGCCAAGGAGGGAATCAACCTCTTTCTTGACCCTAGTGCTGGTGATGAACCAAGCCAGGAAGGCCGTTGAGAGGTCTCTCCAAGAGGAGATGGACCCTACTAGCAGACGGTCAAACTAGAGCAACCCAACCTCACTGAGGCTGAATGGGAAAAGCTTGCACATCAAGGCATCCTCCCCTGAGTATAGGGACATCATCTGCATAAAATGTACAATATGGGTATACGAATCCATTTTGGGATCGTATTTGTTGAACTTTGGTGCTGAAAAACCTGTTGGAGGCCTCGTAGCTTCAATTTCTGGAGAAAAAGGGGTGCAAGGGATTCTGTCACGCCGGCACAGCTCATTGGTCCGAGCCGGTGTGGCCTCCCTTCTTCTCCTATGGGACACCTCTTGCTCTGAATGAGGTGCTTGACTGTCGCCCTGGCCACTGTGCCTCTGGCGCCTGGTTGGTGACTAATCCCGTGCTGGGCGGGGTCTCTAAGCTACATTTGGGTCGAGGCAGTCAAAGAAATATGGCAAGGGTCGACGACTTTCGGCTGAACACTCTTCCCTATGCCGGGGAGGCGAGATTCGGCGCCTGACACGGCGATCCTCATTGATCCTCTACCGGGGGGGACTTCTTCTATCCTTTCTCCTAGCCTGTTTAGGACTGACGACCTGTCCTGTTCAGACCTGCTCCTGCTCTGGGAAGGCTCTTGGCACTCTCGGTCATCCTTCTCGGCACGGCTCAGTGCAGGCGCTGCCCTTTTCTTCTCGGTAGATTCCCTCAAGAGGGTCATTTCTCTGATGAGGGCATCAATTTGGTGATCCCTTCGGCCCAGATCGCCGTCCAACTGGAGAATGTACTGCCTCGTGGTCAGCTTGTCCGGAGGGTCTAGGCACTCACTGGTGTGGTAGCTGGCGTCGCTGGCACAAACACGCTCAGGGGTGCGGAGAGCAGAGTCTCCGATCCTGGCCAACTCTTTCCCCTTGTTCCTTTTGCCACCAGACTAGTTGTCCTTGGAGTTTCTGTCTCTGGAAGTCATCTTCAATCTCACAACGGAAGTTTGAGTGTTTGAGAAAGGATTCCCCAGTAGAGTCGCCAATTGTTGGGGGGTAAGCCTTTCTGATGGTGGTTTCCGGTTGTGAGCGGTGTAGACGAGACTGGGCTATGCTGCAAAAGACAGAAACGTCAGGCTACCGGCGGATGTCGCTGGTGGACCCTCTGATGGCAAAGTCAGCAAGGCTTTTAGAGTGAGAAAGCAAATTGATAGAGCTTGGGCTAGTGTGAGAAAGTGTGTACCTTTGTATTGAATGCTAACTCCTTTATATAGAACCTCGGAGAGTGTTACTGACACGCTTCAGCATGGGTGAGCTGCCCACCTACACACTTGGACAGTGCGCGTGTCCCCCCTGTGCGTCTGAGCACGTGGCCGACCGGTCGGCCCCGACAGTGTTAGGCGGCGGCGCCTGACAGCATTGGACGACAGAAAAGCTAATAAAGCAGGTCTTACATGCGGTGGGAATCATGGAAAAGCTGATTCTGTGTCAGGCGTGTGTCTACCATGTGCGCAAAACACGGAATGTTGTCTCTGAAGGAATCTTTGCAGCAAACGATGTATTTGTCTTGTTCGGCCGAAGCGACATGCTTCGGCGAAGATGGCTATTGATCGGGACATTCCTGGGCAATGAACCTTCTGCACATAAATGACCCCGAGGGAGCTTCCCACTTCGGCCCATTCCTTCGTTCGGTCGCATGACCTTGCATTCCCGTTGCTTCGGCTAGGCACCACCCTGGACTATGAGTCCCCTGGTCGGAGAGAGTCCCGGGGAGGTCCTGACGCCGACTATCTTGCTCGGCCCCCTGACGGCTGGCCTGCGTTGCGATCCTCATGACGGAGGTCATGGCTCCAGCCTCTTATTAGTTCAGCCCCCAACAATTAGAATGCATATGGGAATGGGAATTGCCATATATCGAAATGTAGATCACAAAGCATACTTCACATATTGAAATGTGATATGGGATGACAACAGAGGAACCCTATATCGAAATGCAAAATAGAAGGAGGAGGGGTGGGAGAATAAGCTATATATTGAAATGTGGCTGTAGAGAGCCAACAGTGAAATCCCATTTCGATATACGAAATAGGAATGCTTGTGCAACACTTATATATTAAAATGTGAGAAGGAAAGGTGGATAGACATAAGGCACATATCGAAATGTGCATAAAGAAAGGAAAGTTGATTAATCTATATTGAAATATGACTTGGGTATGATAATGGGTATGTGGACCACTGAGGGTCCACCCGAACGCCAACAAACACTTCCGAACATAGCCCAACATCTCAAATCTTATAGAATCCAAAATAAGTGCATCGGGAAGGCCCAAATATGAATAAATCCAAGATAAATCATGGAGATAATGGAGGGAATTATGACAATTTTCCGGGAAAAATTAGAGGAAAAGTAAATTGAGGTTCTGGGCTATGACACACCTAGTGTAGACTACAGTAATGCCATGAGATTAGTACTGACTGATTACTGAAAAGCCAAACTAGTAACACTAATGCCCATAAGTTGTTGTACATTATTTAGGGTAATGCCCATCTCCCCAAACTCAAAGTGAAATATGTTGGTCTACGGATGAAAATGGTCGACCATCAAATAAACCCAGACCCAGTTGCAAAAACTACAGGTCAGGTAAGCAAACAAGAATACCAAACCAGAACTATGTAATATCTCTCAAAAATGGGTATTGGAGTCCAATACCTCAACCTGCTAGAATAGTAGTTCACCTTGAGGAGAGGCATGTCCTTGCCCTGCCAAACCGCCTCGACAATATGCATGCTGAAGCTAATAAGATTACTAGGGTCTAGTGGACCTATAACGGACTAACCTCCTAAACTTGTAGTAGAGGGGACATTTGATAGAAACCTAGAGAGAGGGGGAGGGGGTGAATAGGTCTTTTGATTTTAGGCCTTTTTTAAATTTGTTTAATAACAAACACAAACAAGTAAATGATTAGTAATTTAGACACAAGGTAAGTAAGGTGAGTAAGGTAGAGATAAGAGAAAGAGAGAAGTGACACAGTGATTTTTATAGTGGTTCAACAATTACTTAGTCCACTCTTCGGCGTAGTTCCTTTTGGGAGCATGCCGGTATCCACTATGTAATCACCGTTACAATCAAGAGATACACGCAGACCTCTCTTCCTAGCCTAACCCCTACAGACTAAGGTAATCTCACCAATAGAGTACACACAAACTCTATCTTCCAGACCCCCCTTGGGCCGAGGTACACTCACCGAGGCTAAATACAAAGCTTGAGTATTCTAAACGCAAAGCATAGATTTGTATGGTAAACGCAAACCCTGACTATTCTAAACACAGAGCACAGATTCCCAGGATAAATACAAGTCCTGACTATACCAACGCGAGGTATAGGTTTTTCAAGGGGTACACTGTAAAAGGTCCAAAGTAAAAAGCCTGGTGCCTAGACACTCTATAAACTCTACCTGAGTACGTTTAGCCCTTTCCTAACTGAAAGACTATACACTGGATATAAGCTCGAGTCTCACCGGGGTAGGTTATGTGTAAGTGAAGTACAAGTGAATGACTCAAATAATGAAGACCAAGTGGTGTGCTACAATGACAAGCACACTCCCTATCAAACTCTCTCAAAAATAGAAATCAATGACACTCAGGAGAGTACACAAAATAGTACAGTGAAGTACTACGAGACTCTATAGATATTGGAAATGAAGAGTCCCAGGAGGATACTTATGAAGAAGTATCTTCTAATTTCTCAAGTTCCCAAGTCCTATATATTACAATTTACAACTTGAAAGTCCTACTACAAGATAGGTTCTATAAAATGAAAGCGCAAAGGCAACTAAGACTAAATATAAAAATGCTTGGCCCAATTGTTGGAATTGCTAAAGCTTCGGGCTCAAGCTCTAGTCTTTACTCAATCCTCCTTGCTAAGATACTATCTGATTAATGCTCAAGGTAGGATATAGTGAATTCTTCGTAAATCCTATTTCTTAATTGCGCATGTAACAACTCATTAAATGCAATGTGTGGTAGTAAGAAATAAAACAATGAAGGCTTAAATAATCAATAACCCTTAACTAGATATACCAAAGTGAAAGCTCCAGAGAATATAAGTTCACCACATGCAGGAGTTCCAAACTATTAATATAGTGACTGCAATAAATATCTCTCTAAGCAAATTTATATACCAAGTAAAGCACAATAGATGATCTTTTAGCAAATTAGTCCATTATCTAGAGTTTCTAACACATGTAGTTTGGTACTATCATTTAGGCACATGTAGTCAAAAATCTATGGCATGCAAAATATATTCTCAAGAGAAAGATTTAAACCTTTGTAAGCATGTGAGATGTAGTATACTTCAACTAGTACCAAGATTATTTTTCCTTACCAACTCACACACTCTCTAAAGTATATTATTCCAAGCAAGATTTATAGGTGGTGAAGCTATTATATAACACGTCAAGTCAAATATACTTCTACAATGAGTTCTAGACCTTGTTCCTAAAACATGCAAGACTTGTTCAAGTTTATCTTTCAACCAAGGATTATGGCCTATCAAGATATGAAGATATAAGCATGCAATGGGCCATGTGAACATAAATGAAGCACAATGAAAGTCAATGCAAAAATCTACTTGAGTATTGGAAAGTGTTTACCAAGAGAAGCTTGCAAGTAGAAATGCTCTCAACACTCGGTCAACTCTATGAAGCATAAGAGAGAGACACCAACACTACCCTTTTTGTAACTTTTCCTTATCACAGACCCTTGGGTGAGGAGAGGTGATTTAGTAGCTACTGGTTTGAGAAGACTTTCACAAACAAGGCACAAACTTACTCATAATTTCTTCTCACAGTAGGCTTAACACACACACACACAAAATAACTCACTCACTCCTACTCACATAAGTGATTTTCTAATAGGAATGGATTCTGGAGTGGAGTAGGCTGAGAGGGTAAAGATGATCAGTAGGTTAGGTTCTTTACTCTCAGCAATGGTCTTCTTATTCCTTACTCTCACTCACACACACAAGGATGTACATGATTATGGATTGGGTGTGGTGGTGGTGGATGTGAAAAAGGCCTAGGGGCTCTGTAAATTTTTCTCAAGAGATTTTTTCTAACTCCCTATGTATCCACTTTTACTGTGCGAAACCCATCAGCACATATATGTGCTTTTATAATGCAACGGGAAAATTTGAACAAGACAACTCTTGTCTACCAAATAACTGATTCATCAGGTCTGAATCAATACAGACAAACTGAACTTAATTACAAAAGACAAGCTCAAAGTATGAAACGACTTTAGCTGAGTTATTGTCTCAGAAACTCAATTTTGATGAAAATGGCAAGGTGAAAGTGACAAGTCATTTTGATTTAAAATACACAATTTTGACCAACAAAACATATATCAAATAATTTATATAATCAATATATCTCGTAAATTATTTATGTGAAATCAATTTGAACATTCAAGCCCTAGATTCTACAAACCCATATCTATGATTTCTGTAGTTCGCTTGACCGGTAAAACGACCGATAGGAACACTGGATCCACCGGTCTTGCCACCGGTGTATCGACCGGTCTTGCTGCCGGTGTGCATCAAGAACCAGCAGACCTCATTTTCTTCTTCTTTAAGCTTGGACTACCAGAAGTTGGGGTTTTGTTTGCGAGAGTTGGGGATTTGGGCATACTGTGTTCTTCTAGAAATTCACTCTCAAATTTTCAGGAATGCAGGGCTGAACCGTAATCCTTTTAAAGGCATTTCAAGTTCTACTTAAACCATTTCAACTTCATTTTCATGCTTAACTTAGTTCAGTTCTTATGCAATTCAATCCTATTTCAACTCTAATCAATTTCAATCACAAATTCAATGTTAACCTTTGTTTTGCAAATCCATATTCTCAATCTTATTTCATTTATGTTCTAAGGACTTTTAGTCCATACCATGTTTTTCAAAATGCAATGTCAATTCATTTTCCAAAAACAATTAGCATG
>NMUG010013124.1:0-10186 GCA_002855965.1 Monotropa hypopitys
CTGTTCGCGATAGGTCGGAACATTCCGGATGTGCGTACGGATGCTGAAAAATGCTATTTTGCTGATTTCTGAATTTGCGAGGGCTGAGTCAAAATTTGGGTATCAACAGTAAGCATCCAAAAAACTCATCCGTGCATATCCTGTTGTGGAGTCCACTAGTTGGTCAATTTTGGGCATGGGAAAACTGTTTTCCATGCATGCCTTGTTGAGACTAGTAAAATCCATGAAAACCCTCCATGCTCTACTCTTATTCTTCATGACCACAGTGTTAGATAGCCATTGAGGGTAGTAGACCTCCCTAATAGCCCTGGCCTCCAGTAAATGGTCAACTTCCTACATGACTGCCTCTGCATGGTGTGCGGTTGAGCGCCTTCGCCTTTGCATTACTGGCTTATGGCAAGGATCCACATTAAGGTGGTGGCATATTACGCTAGGCTCAACCCCTGGCATCTCTACCGGAGTCCAAGCGAATACGTCAATGTTTTCCCTGAGCACCCATTCGTATTCAGGGGCCTCCTTTCCCGAGAGCTCATCCCTGAGGAGAAAATACCTATCATTGTCTAATTCATGGGCGAGAACCTTCCTCAAGCTCTCGAGCACGCGGGTGCTCGGGTCTACACCCACATCCTCTAGAACAGGTTGGTCGGGCACCTCAATGGATTTGATCTGCTCGTATTTTTGCCCTGCTTTGACCGGCAACAAGATGGAACCAAGAGGCCACATCGGTTCTGCGCTGAAGCCAATCAAGGGTATCTGCATCTCCCTAAGATCTTCTTGAGATAGACCCATCTTCAAGAAGGCTTGTAGATACAAGATATCTGTGGAGCTACCATGTCTATCAGTATCCTCTCGGTGTCAAATCTGTTGATGTTCAGGGTGACAACCAGAGCATCGTTGTGCGGCATAGTTACCCCTTCCAAATCCTCGTATGAAAAAACAATCTATGCGGTGTACCCTTCCTCCTCTCTTTATCTTTTCTTCCCGAGCTACAACACGTGGTGTTCTGAAGCCTGCTTCCTTTTCGATGCTCTGGATTCCTGGAGTGTAACTTGCTCTTCTCCTCCATGAATCATGCGGATCAGACCAGCAGGAGGGAGGTCCTCATCTGAGCAATCACCACCTCCAACTACCCGTACTTGCTTGTTGTTTTGTGTGGGGGTTGAGTTAGGTATTGCTGCAAATGACCCGTCTCTACCCGTTCTTCCAGAAACTGCTTGAACATCCTACAATCTTCAGTTTTGTGACCATATTCTCTATGGTAACTACACCTTAGGCCCGTTGCTTCTAACTCTGCTTGGTTTCCTCCCTGCCTGGCTGGCCATCTTCAGTATGGCTCACTTTGTAAAGGGAAGATCATCCGAAAAATTGGGATGTTGAACTCTGTATGAATTGCCTTATACGAGGTCGGGCTTGGCCTTCCCATTCTTAGGGGTGGCGGCCCGTTAAAATTGGCTTGATGTGCAGCAGGAGTTGGTGCTGCGCTGACTTCCTTCTCGAGAGTTTTTTGCCGTGCTGACCTCTTTCTCTTCTTCTTCTTCTTCTCTTATGGTTCGATGACGTGAGCGCGGTTGGCCCTATTGGCTCTATGGCATGCCTCCCTGTTGGTTTCTTCTTCCAACTTTGCATTCTACTCAACCCTCTCCATGATCTCGGGAAAGGATTCCATCGGGTTCAAGGTTAGGGACTCCCTTAGTTTCTCACCAAAGGAGAGTCCTAGCCTGAACATGGTCACTGCCTACTTTTCTGTGCAATCTTCCACATCGTTGTAAGTTTCCACATACCTGCCTGCATACTCACGCAGGGATTCATTTGACCGTTTTCTCAACGAAGTCAAGGAATCGAAATGCTTTGGGAATACGCAGTTGGTCATGAAACATCTGACAAATAACTCTGCAAGCTGCCCCCAACTACTAACGGAGTGTGCAGGCAACTTGTGATACCAACTAAGGGCATGCATTACTCTCTTAGCAATCAATTGGTCAACACAGTGTGTAAAAACTGTGATGTTATTGAAAATAATATCAGTAAAAGAAAGTTGTAGCATCCCAAAGAAAGATTCCATTTCTGCCTTAACTTCTTGAGAAATGTGATAGGTTGTTGGGCTGGTAATAGACTCGGAGAAGTTAGAAACAGATTTGGAATAAAATTCAAAAACAGACTTAACTTTCTCTAACATGTTCTCCAAATCATCTTTAGGCAATTGATTAACTTCAGGGGAGGAAATGGTAGTGGAATCATCATCAAATCCCCAAACTTGAGTTTTAGTAGATGAAGACTTTATAGTCTTTGATAGATCTGTGGCTAAGAAAGTTGGGTCACTAATTGGGACTTGGTCAATTTCTAAACAAGGAGGATCAGCAACTTAAGTTTCAGCTCTCAAAGAAATTAATATATGTGCTTGGTCTTGATGTTGAAGGTTTGTTGCAACAAGCGTTTCAACAATGGTGGTTTCTACAAAACTTTCAATTACTTCAGGAACATCAAGATGAGGAATGGAAGTTGTTTCTTCAGATGGCTTAGCTACCAAATTACCAAGAGCAGAAACAGTTATGGTTTCAATAAGAACATCCAAATTTAATGGATCAAGGTCATTCAGATCAGACATATCAACTTCCCCAATAATGGGTGATTTACCCTTATCTAAGATTTGTAGAGAACTTGAATAAGAAGGTACCATAGGTGGAATAACAGTCTGTCCTACAGGTTTACTAGTAGGTTGAAAAGACTCTCTTGGAAGATCAGGTAAAAGAGTTGCATCTTCCTCTGGCTCAATCGACAGAACCAGTTTTCTTTTTGTTCTCTGAAAGAAGAGTGAACACTTAATATAAATTCAGATTAAATAAAAGAAAGATTACCTATAAGCAGTTACATACCCTTATAAAAGTATGCAGGGGTGCCAAGTCATCAATCTTTTCTTCTGTTGGCATGGATGCAACACTTGGAATAGGATTAATTTCAGAAGACTGATTCAGCTTTGTTTTCAGATAAGGTAAACCTTTGTCAGGTTTAGGTTTCTTATTTTTCTTTGAAGTTTGACATGTTGGAAGTAACAAAAAACATTTCAAAATATATGAAAACATTTACAACCTATAAAAGGTAATATTTTAAGAAAAGAAGGAATGGTGGTGTGCCTTGATCAAGCCTCAAAAGGCAATTCTCTAAAGTTGCTATAAAAATGGTAGCTTGGACATTTTCCCACCAAAATTTAAACTGAGAAGTCATTCCAGGCTCAGCCACAAAACTAGTGAATTGGAAGTTCATTGTAGCCATTTGAAAATATGAAATCATATCCTTAATCACTGAAATCTCAGTCACTATTGGTCTAACTTGAACTATATATTTTTATTCTAGGGTGAGTAAAAAGGACTGGAATTCCTTGAAAAAATCCAAATTGTCTGGCACTTTGACTTGGGAAATATATTTCAAAACTACATTTGGAAAATCTGACAGCTGATGGAGAAAAACCTAGAGAAATAAATCTAGGTGTCAACACACTGGCTCAAAACTCATTCACAATAGGGGCTGGCAATGTCAAATCAAATATGGGCTTTAGCCATAATGAGCTAGAATGTCTTAATTCCTTGAAAGGAAGCCAAGAAGATGCATCTTTGGGTTCAGAACAATAAAAAGTTTTAAAATATCTTAAAAAGGAAGCATCCTCATGAGTTGGTTCAAAACCCAAAAAATATTCTGCATACCTTTGACAAACTTTATTGTCTGACCTTTAAGGATAATACCTGAGAGGATTAATAGAAGGAAAATAGGCATATAGTCATGCTTATAAAATCCATAGAGGGTCACCACAACTGCTGGTAAATTTACTTTGAACAAAAGTATAAAAACTTTTATACAAAGTTCCTAAGACAAATTGGGCTAAATGCAAGCTTAGTACCTTGAGCTAAACAAACAGTTAATTTAACATACTCTTTAGTAATTTTCAAACCATCCACACATAGCAAATACTTGTTAATCCAGTACAAGTAGAAGGCAATTTTCTCATGAAAAGAAGATTGTGAATTATCAGTCTTACTATGAGATGAGAGGAAATTTGAATAACTTTTAGAAGTTGTTTCAAAGATATGAGAGTAAGGAGCATGGTCAAGAGTAATAGTAACCTCAATACATGTACTGGATAATCCAGTAAGGTGAATGAAATCCAAAATCATGGAGACATAGGTCCATAGGGAAATATAAATGTATTCGAAGAAGTGGACCAAAAATAGGTAGCTGCAGCAATCAAATTAGGATTTAGGCTATAACTTTGGGTAGAAAGTTCAAGTATTTCTGCTATATGTATATCTACTCATTCAGGATACAGAAAGA
Organism: Monotropa hypopitys; assembly: GCA_002855965.1. Lineage (NCBI taxonomy): Eukaryota > Viridiplantae > Streptophyta > Magnoliopsida > Ericales > Ericaceae > Monotropa > Monotropa hypopitys. The sequence continues at coordinate 4,324 of NMUG010013124.1, forward strand.
CAATCATTTTGTTAACCTATTTTGTCCATGAGACAAAAGGTTAAGGCCAGGACCTAATATGACCTCTGGTCTCCCAACTAGATCGATGAAGGCCAGGGAGGGATAGAAGTAAAGGTTTATCAAAATTAAATGGATAATAAGATGGAAGTTCACTGGGTGCATTTGGAAAATAGATTGGTCCCAAAATAAAATGTGTTGGATCTTCCGTAATTGGAACAAAAAAATTATTGATTTGAGATGCTTCCCTTAAACATTGAGGAAAGCAAGAAAGATGGTCAGAGGTTTCCTTCTTTTGCGAAGGAGATAATTCTCGATCAGCTTTCGTTTTTGTTGCCATTTCTGGAAGAATCAACAGTCTTTATGCAAATTGCCAAATTAGAGGTGCTAAAACCCTAACTTTTAGAGTAAACAAGGTAAAAGTGAGTATTTTCACATGTTAACTCACGTATTTTCGATCATTTAATCAAGTTAAAAGATTTTAACTTAATTAAATAAAGGGAGCGTTGTTTCCACCATATCCATAAAGTTTGTTTAAAATATAATAAATAGACTTATAAAATATAAAATGCTAAATACTCAATATTTTGCCCATTAATAGAGGGTTTTATAGTCTTTTATTCCTCAAAATAAGAAAATTGGTAAATATATATATGTATATATATTATACAAATCACAACATTTTTTGAATCTCTCGCCTAATCTATGTCTCAGTCATATACAATTTGTCTCAGTCATATACAATCTATCCCAGTTATATACCAATCTATCCCAGTCACATCCTAATCATACACACACAAAACATTCAAAGCCATTGGATTTTATCATCAATGGCTGAGAATAAAACACTCTTTAATGGCATTGTCGTAAATAAAAAGAGTTTTAGGGTTTTCAATCAAAACACATTTCAGTTATTTTAAAACCTCACTCACAACACACATCCCTATTTCGCCAACCAGCACACTGCCCAAACCAACCACTACCCTCTCTCATCGAGAACCCCTCTTCGTTCTGCTCCACGCCCATATCTCTCTCCCAATACAAAATAAACTCCACTGCTCATCAATACATCGAGACCCACAAATCCTCTGCCCAACTCCCATGGCTCCAGTATTCACGTTTTCATGGGTAATAGTGTAAAACCAGGGCTGAGTTTGGGGGAGATGTACACACTGTTGGGAGAAACTGTGAGAGGTAAGCAAGGAATTTCATTTACTAGACATTGAGTGGAAATGGAAGAAATATACGATTGGAACCCTTGCAATGACAGCTTCAGAGAGGTATTCTGGTCTTTTTTTCAAATCATGGGTTCAATTGTTTTTGTCAAACAAATAACATCTGGTAATCTTCCCTAATTCTTCTCTTTTTGAGATTTCTTTGCAAGTGGAGGCATGGTTCTAGGTTCCACCATCTTCAAATTGCATAGACACAGAGCTCTCTCTCTTCCGGCAATGGTGGGACCCTCCAGTGGTGGGTGAATGGAGCACAAAGACATTAGAGATGAGAGAGGAGAGAGAGAGAGAGCCTGAGGAACGAGAGACGATCGAGAGAGAGAGAGGGAACGGAGCACAGAGATACAGAGAGATGACTGAGAGCACAAAGATGCAAAGAGACCGCACAGAGACACAGATAGATGAACGGAGCACAGAGACACGAGATAGATGACTGAGAGCACAAAGATGCAAAGAGACCGCACAGAGACATAGATAGATGACTGAGAGCACAAAGATGCAAAGAGACCACACAGAGACACAGATAGATGAACGGAGCACAGAGACACGAGAGACGATCGACAAAACAATCGCCTTTGTATATTTCTCCCCAAATTAAAATAGATGTGTCATCACTCGTCAAATCCCTCTTATCCTAAACAGGTTGTTCGTGATTTTTCTCCCACTTCTCTCTCTCCCTCTCTCTCAGGCGGCCATGGTAAACTCCAAAGAATCCATCGTTCACAAGGTGAACTTCGCCACCCCAAGGAGTTCTCAACCGATTTGAAATTGGACCTTAAGGAGACCCTCTTCCCAGACGACCCACTCCATGACTTAAAAAACGAGCCATAGGACATCTCTCTCACGTAACATTTTCGTTATATGTAAGAATTGTAAGTTCACGAAAGTTTACGGTTGAGATGTAAGCTCAGTAGAGCACATCTCTCTCACGAAGTCCACAAATTTAATTTTCTCTCTGTGTAAAGAACTGTAAGTTCACCATTTTCGTTCTCCTAGACACCAATATGTGCTTTGTTCCTCTTTTCCAACTTCAATGATTAAATTTTTAGTTTGTATGTTGATAAATTGTTCACGGAAATTTGTATGCTCTGTTACCACGTAGCTTCATTGTTCATGGAAGTTTTGTTCTGGGTGTTCAACGGACATCTCTCATGCTAGAAGTTTCATTGTTCATTATTCACGAAAGTTTTGTCCTAGATACCAATCTGTGCTGGAAGTTTCATTGTTCGTTGTTTTTCATTCTGTGTAAGAACTATAAGTTCACAAAAGTTGTATTGTGCTTTGGTTCTATATCTAATGTAAGAACTGTAAGTTCATGGAAGTTTGTTCATGGAAGCTTCTAAGTCTATGTCCATAGAAGGTAAAAAAATCCCACTTTTCAGTTTGTTCACGGAGGAGTTTATTTTGTTGTTGATTATGTGATTCTTATGTTTATTGTTTTTGATATTATAGGTGGGTATTCAGAAAGGAAAGGCTATGATAGATCTGATTATGCACCAACATATGAAGACAAAGATGGTGATTGGATGTTGGCTGGAGATGTCCCATGGGATATGTTTATTACCTCTTGCAAAAGGCTGAGAATTGTGAAAGGATCGGATGCTAAAGGCTTGGTTTGTCAATAGAATCCACACAGAGCACACTTACATAGAGAAACGAAAAACTTTTGGTATTTTTCGTTTATCAAGATGTTTGATAGCTGAGAAAATACAAAAAAGGCACATAGATACAGAAAGGTTCATATCTCACGTTATTTTCAAAGTTTCATGGCTGGAATTACGTCGATATGTGATTTTAGATTTAGTTTTGGCCATCCAAAAATGTATAGCAAAAATTTGTAGAATTTCTGGTTCAGATCCATTTCTAGAATAAGAAAAATAAAAGATTTTTAGCATTTATTAACAAAAGATTTTGTTTTGGATGTGTACATTATTTCCAAGACTTTTTTAGCAATAGGAGGCATCTTTTCGTGTTATCATCAGTTTATTGCAGAACTTTTGGTTTCATGATTTTGTTTGAGTATTTTAAGCAAATTTTAGTTTTTTTGAAGTTTGACGTGTTTTATTTTTTCCTGCTTCCTTCGGTCTTTAAGAGATGCTTCCAATGTATTTGTTAAAATGTATGTTAGTGACATTGTATGATTGCTATATCGGTTTATTGATCACTGAAAATACAGTACCAAATTGATGAAGGTATATGAGAGTGTATACGGGGTTGCTACGATCTGTGTGGCGTTTTGGCATTCGATCAGTTCTGTGTTTGGTAGATTGGGTGTGAGATGTGTGTCTCTCTGTATTGCATTTGGTTGCATTTTTTGGGTTTTTCGTTTCTGTGATCTGTGTGTGAAGGGGGTTTCTGCGATTTGTGTTTGCGTTTCTGTGATTTCTGGGTTTGTGGTTTTGCAATATGTGATCTGTGTGCGCGACTGGGTTTGTGTTTTATTGGGTTTGTATCTCTCTCTCTGTGTGTGTGTGTACCGTGTGTGTGTGTTGGCGTTCAATACTATTTTTTTGATTTTGGTTGTGTTTTCGTTTTTGGGTGTGTATGGTGGTGGGGGGAGGGTGCTGCGATTTGTGTGGAATTTTGATGTTCGATCAGTTTGTTAGATTGTGTGTGCTTTGTGTCTCTCTCTATATCACATTTGGTTGCATTTTTTGTTTGACTGTTTTTGGTTTTGTGTTTCTACAATCTGTTTGGGGGGGTCTGCGATTTTTGTTTGCGTTTCCCCCGAAGACGCTGCTCCCCCGGTGTGAAATCAACCTCAGTCACCGTTCGACTGCTGTTGGAAAGAAGTTTTGGATCTCTGATTTTGCTATATTGACTGATAACAAATGTCGGTTCTAACTTCCTATAAAAAGTGCGATTTTTGTTTGCATTTCCTCTGAAGATGCCGCTCCCCGGTGAGAAATCAACCTCAGTCACCGTTCGACTTGCCAGAGGGTTCCCATATCTTCTTTTTGTAGCAAGTTAGAACTTACATTTGTGCTCAGTCAACACAGCAAAACCAGATATCCAAAAATTCCCTCCAATAGCAGTCTGGCATTTGACTTCTTCATCTGTTCTCTCTTCTGGCCATCGACTTTTCATCGCCATCGATGAACCATTATAGAAGTGATCTATGGGGGAATGATGTAATAAAATACAAACATCATTACCAAACAACCCATTTTCTCTCTCCCCCCCCCTCTCACTTTACTGTTTACACACCATTATTATCGAGAAGCCCATCTTTCTCTCCCATTTACCAAGAAACCAGAATTGGTAGAAACCCATATTCATCAGTGACAGAGACGATCACAACTTACATCAAGGAGTCTACATCTTACACCGTACAATAGCATGCCTTTCCTGGAAAAAAAACTTCATTACATTTTTAGGCCAAGATTCAAGAAATCGAACGCTAGGTAGAAATAAAGAGCTCCATTACAGATCGAGTGTCGTCACTTATTATGAGTGTCGAAAGCACTCAAAAGTGTCGAAGGCATGAGTCAGTGTCGAATGCACTACTAACACTTAAAATTTTTTCGTACCCTTAGGTATTATGTTGCGCTTTCTATTATGTCGTCCCGTACTATCGACACGTTGTATACCGATAATACAGATCAAGTGCTCGTCACTCATTATGAGTGTCGAAGGCACTCCAAAGTATCAAAATCAAGAGTCAGTGTCGAAGACATTACCAACACTCAAAGTTTCGTCGTACCCTTATGTATTATGTTGCGCTTTCTATTCTGTTGTCCCGTGCCATTGACACGAAGTATATCGAAAACTCGAATCGAGTGTCCATCACTCATAATGAGTGCCGAAGGCATGAATCAATGACGAATGCACTACTAATGCCCGAAGCTTCATCGTGCACTTATGTATTGTGTTGCGCTTTCGGATTGTTGAGTGCTATCGGTACGGGCAATACGCTAATATATATATATATATAGAGAGAGAGAGAGAGAGTCCACTTCAGGTCCGGACCAGTTTGGTCTGGATTAGGTACGGACGGGGCATGTAATATCCGCCCCGGAAATTAATTAAATTAATTAAATTAATTAAAAATAAAAAATAAATATAAATAATAAAAATAAGTTCCGAAACTTTTTGTATGAAATGAGAATAATATTTTAAGAGCGTGGTGCGAATTTCGTAATTTTCGGAGTTTGTTTGGTATTTTTTCAAATTATTTTAGAGCATAAAATAATTAAAATAATCAATTATAATCAAGAAATTAAGTGAAATATGGTCATGCACGAATTTGGTAAGTGCTGGTGGAGCTAGGAAGGTTCAAGACTCAAGAATGGGAAGAGTTTGGCTTAAGGGCCAAGTATTGGAATTTCAAGAGTTTTATATTTTTTTATATACTTTGGACCAGATTTTAATTGGCTTACTTACACTTTTGAGAGTAATAACCTTGAGAGCTTTTATTCTCCAGAGTTTATCTCTAACTTTCATCAAGAGTTCCTCCACCAAAAACGTCCAGAAACATAAGCAAAATCGGATCAAAGGGGTGTTCAGAACATTTCTGCTCAAGAACACAAGTGCTGTTTTTTTTAGGAAGGGTTCAAATCGACTCCAAATCTTCGTTTCTAGGCCGATTCATCTAAATCCAAGCCTGGGATCTTGTTCTTTGTAAGTATGATATC
>NMUG010013125.1:0-10186 GCA_002855965.1 Monotropa hypopitys
ATCTGGAAATACCCTACCACAATTGCCCCCTAGCTCTGGCTGCTTCAGCCGCACAACAGAAGTAGGCTGAGCTCTGAGTCTTCAAAACGCTGTCGTTCCACTAACCGGATAGGATCAACCGTCAATCTTTGAAAAGACGCCTCAATAAATGCGCATTTATTGAGGCGGGTCCCTCACACACTGCTCGAGGCTGGAGGCGACCGTTGGGAATGATTGTCCCATGTGTGCCGCCGCTTTGGGAAACGCGCAGGCGCGCATTATAAAAGCGTGCCTTTGGGGAATTTTGAAAGTTCACCTGCCTCTCGTCTTCTCCGCGCTTCTGAACCCTAAAATCTTCTGCAACTCTTCTTCTCGTTTACCTCCTCCTTCGCGTAAGGCATCTCTTCTGCCATGGGTTTCTTCAGGGCCCTCGTCGACACCCCAGAAGGCCTCGAGACCTTCAGGGCTGAGTATGGAGTGCCCAACGACGTATGGCTGGAGCTTGCTCCCCCTGGCTACAACCGGGCGACCGCTGATAGGGACACCTTCCACGTTCGTATGATTCACATCGTGGAGGGTGGTGTCCGTTTCCCTCTGCATCCCCTTCTCCGATACTTTCTTTCTTTTCTGAACCTCACGTTGATGCAAGTGGCTACCAACACAGTTCGCTGTGTAATGGGGGTCGCTGCCTTGAACCAAATCACGGGTTCAAGGATGACCATTTTTGAAATTCTGTATAACTACATCGTCGGCCATACTCGCGGCGAAGTTGTTACATACTACTTGAAGCACCGCACAGATAGGGTCAATCTGGTCGATTGGCTCCCAGACTCCGCAAAGGGGGACGATGATGACTACTTGATTGTTACTGGGAACTGGGAATTCCTCCCAAACTCGAGTAGGGATTATCCGGTCCCTCGCAGAGACGGGGCCCCTCGTCAGTCCTCTATCTTTTGCTTTCTGATCTTTTCGTTGATTCTCCTTAATGTCTTTCGCTAACTGTTTTGCTTTTGCTTTTCCCGCAGATCAACACGTCAACCGCGATTCACTGAACAACCCCCGCTACCGGAAGAAAGAGGTCCGGAGGGCAATTGACTTCACACATCCGTCAGGAATTCTAATCGACAGGGCAGTCGACAAGCTTTTGGGCTACACCCCGCACTACAGGGGGTATCGCGGCAAACGGCGACCCGCGGACTTTGGGTTTCCTCCTCTGCCTGTCGTACCTGTTGCATCTGCCCCTCTTGTGCGTGCCTCTCCCGCGGCTGACATTACTGGAGAGGAGAGAGAAGAAGAGGAAGAGGAAGAGGAAGAAGAAGATAGCTCCGAAGGTTCTGCTGCTGAGGAGAGTACTGAGAGTGACGAGGTCGCTATTATTGACCGATGGGACGTAGTCCCAAGATCTGCTGACCTACCTGCTTCAGATCCTCTTGCTGCGGGCACATCTTCACAGGGGCCGCCCAACCTAGTCCCTGACCGGCGACCGTTGCGTGACTGGGACGACCAAACTTTTCTGCCAGACGAACCAGAGGATATGACGACCTTCTCACTCGCCGCGATTGCAACGAGGTCCCGCACTGATGCGCTGACTCGGGGGGGACACCAGACCACTCCACCACCGGGAGCAACTCAGACCGGTGATAGGGCGGCAGTCCCAAAAACCACTGCCGACGTGATCCCTCCTACTTCTTCCCAGCCCCAACTGGTGGTCCAGGCAACAGCTAATCTGCCCCCGCGCACCATTTCGAAGCGCGCAGCAGATCCACCGGCAGACCCCAATGCTTCCAAGAGACTAAGGGGGGTGGGACCTGTCGCCGCTGAGCAGCAGGTGGCTGCTACTGAAGTCGTTGGGCGATGGGAGCCCGCGATCCTAAAAGATGATGGGACCCCGATTCCCAAGAGCGCCAAGATTTTTGACGGGGACAGCTCTCGCGGGCTTTGCCGCGTACAGATGTTGCCTGCTGACATGATTGACGAGCAGAAGAAATCTCCGGCGGAGCTATCCCGCCGTGCGCTTGTGTATGCTATCAAGGTGAACTTTCTGACTGTTGCTTCTGTCTTCAATTACCTGTGTTGACCTTCCTTCTTACAAATTTTCTTTGAACAGTCCCCCCAGGTCACCGCCGAGCTTGACAAACGTATCGTCCCCCTTCAGACTGAGCTGTCCAAGTCGCAGGACAAGCTGAAGGTAGCTTCTGACAACGTTGTGAGTCTGAGGCAGATGCGTGAGAGCGACAAGAAGGATCTGGCGGAGGCCCGCAATGAGTCTGAGGCCTCAAAGGCTGAGGTGGCCAGACTAAAAGGCCTGCTGGGGAGAGCTGAGGCCGACAAAGTAAAAGCTCTGGAAACTGTCCGCGCAGAGCTGGACTCAAAGACGAAGGCGTTTGAGCTTGCCAGGAAGACCTTTGAGGCTGAGAAGGAGGCCCTGGACAAAAAGCTGAAAGAGAGCAACATTGAGCTTGAAAAGGCTCGCAAACAAATCCAAGAGGGCTACACCGCAGCATATGACGAGGGTGCTGCCGCTACCAAGGTTGATTACGAGCGCTCCTTTCAGGAGCAGCTTCCAGAGATCAAAGAAGTCTTCTTTGCTGAGATCTGGAATCAGGCCTTGGAAGCGTGCGGGACCCCTGCTGATTCTCCGTTGTGGAAGGAGGATGTCATGGCTGCTCCCGCGGATGCCCAACCTCCGGTCCCTGTTGATGGGGCCTCTACCTCTACAACAAACGTCCCTCCAGCCACCTCAGCTGCTGATGCCATTCTTCCCGACACCCCTGCTGCTGGATTGGTAGAGCAGACTCTTGGGGAGGAAGGGCTGGAAAGAGCTGCCAAGGAGCAAGCCTAAGCTCCTTTACTTTTTCTGATTTCTTGTTTCATTTCTTTGTTTGCTGTTTTCCTTTGTTTCCTTTGTCGTGGCTGTACTGAATTTCTTTGTAATGCAATTCTGTTTTTCTTGCTGGGTGACTTGTTATATCTTCTTTGCTTTGACTTTTTTCTAACTCCCGTGCTTCTTATGACTTGTAATGCAGCTAAGCATCCTTGGAGTTTCAACAACTCCCTTAAGGATTTTACTTGGCTCAGCCGCACTGGTTGGCATATGTCCCGAGCATTCTATGTTCGGGACTGTTAACCATTTACTTGTTTTGAGACCCATTCCTTGGAACTTTGGTTCCCTGTAAGGTATTGATCTCGGGACAACTATCCCAAGCATTCTCAGCTCGGGGCTGTCGACCGTTTACTGGTTTTGAGACCAATTCCTTGGAACTTTGGTCCCCTATAAGGTATTGATCTCGGGACAACTATCCCAAGCATTCTCTGCTCGGGACTGTCGATCATTTACTGGTTTTGAGACCAATTCCTTGAAACTTTGGTTCCCTATAAGGTATTGATCTCGGGACAACTATCCCAAGCATTCTCTGCTCGGGACTGTCGACCATTTACTGGTTTCGGGATCAACTTCTTGGGACTTTGGTCCCCTATAAGGTTTTGATCCCGGGACAATTATCCCGAGTATTCTCTACCCAGGACCATTGCCCCCTAGTAAGGAAGTGGAGGCTTGACGGGCGTCTACTTCCTTACTCTAACTAGGCTGCCAAAGTGCTGAAAACTGTAGTCTGAGAAAGGTTGAAACTTTTATTGATGACTTTCTGATACAATAGCCCAAAATCAGAATAGTGAACTACTGAAAGAACTTCTTCAGATTGGAGACGTTCCAGGTGCGCGGCACCCTGCCGCCGTCCAGATCTGTTAGACGATAAGCTCCTTGGCCAGCTTTCCCGACCACTTTGTAGGGCCCTTTCTAGTTTGGCCCCAGTTTGCCATCTGCTGGGTCTTTGGTGTTGCCGAGAACCTTCCTCAAGACCAAGTCACCGACTCCAAATTCCCTTGGATGAACTTTTCGGTTGTGGAATTTGGCCAGTTGTTCTTGGTAGGAAGCTAACCTGACCAAAGCTCTCTCCCTTTTTTCTTCCGCGAGGTCCAATTGCACGGCTAAGGCCATGTCATTGCCCCCTTGTTCTACCAAGTCAGTGCGGATGGTTGGGATGCCAACCTCCAAGGGGATGACCGCTTCTGTGCCGTATGCTAGAGAGAAGGGAGTCTCGCCTATAGATCTCCTGGGCGTTGTGCGGTAGGCCCACAAGACAACTGGCAGCTCATCAATCCATCTTCCCTTTGCCTTGTCCAGCCTCTTCTTGATGCCATCCAGAATAGTCTTGTTGGAGGCTTCTGCTTGCCCGTTGCACTGTGGATAGCTCACTGAGGCGTAGAAGTTCTTGATCTTGTATGTTGAGCAGAAAGCCTTGAACTTGTCTTGGAACTGGGTGCCATTGTCTGATACAATGGCATAGGGGATCCCAAACCTGGTGATGATATTTCTCCAGACGAACTGCTCAGTGTTGTGCTCCGTGATCTTGACAAGTGGTTCTGCCTCGATCCACTTGGTAAAATAATCAGTTGCCACCAGCAAATACTTCTTCATGCCCTTGGCTTGCGGCATGGGACCCACGATGTCAATGCCCCACTGTGCGAAGGGCCAAGGACTCGTGAGTGGTGCCAGGTCTGCTGAAGGCGTGTGAATGATCGTCGAAAATTTCTGACATTTTTCGCAGTTTCGGACGTAAACTTTGGCGTCTTCTTGCATGTATGGCCACCAATACCCCTGGGAGATGGCCTTGTGGGCTATCGAACGCCCACCAGTATGGCTGCCGCACACCCCCTCGTGGATTTCGAAAAGAAATCGTTGAACGAGGTCAGGGTGGACACAACGCAAGTACGGCCCTGTGAATGACTTTCTGTACAGGAATTTGTCTGGGGAAAGCCAGTACTTGGTTGACTTGATTCAGATCTTGTGGGCTTCCTTCTTCTTTGCGGGGAGCTCGTCCCGCGCCAAGTAGGCAATGATTGCATCCATCCAGCTCGGGCCTGTATCCAAATCGAAAGCCTCATCTGAGTCTGTCGTTTGGATGCTCGGCTGAGATAGAGAATCAACGCTAACTGTGCGGCGGAGCTCGGAAGGCACGGAGGAGGCTAGGCAGGCCAATGCATCTACGTGGCTGTTCTGTCTGGAGCTGATCTGGACCATCTCTGTCTTCCTGAACTGTTGGAGGCGTTTCTTGGCCAAGGCAGCATATGATGCCATTCTATCGTCTTTGGTGGCGTACTCCCCTGACAGCTGGTTGACTACGAGCTGGCTGTCGCAATGAATAAGCAGGTCTTCAGCTCCACACCTCCTCGCACTCTTCAAACCCGTGATGAGTGCCTCGTACTTCGCCTCGTTGTTGGAGGCTTTGAAAGACAACCGGACTGACTGCTCTAGAGCCAATCCCTCTGGGGAGAAGAGAACAATACCCATCCCTGATCCCTTGTTGCATGGTGATCCGTCCACGAACAACTTCCACTGTTCCTTTGTGCGCGGCTCCTCAACATCTGGCGGCGTAGGATGAACGGGTGTCGGCTGCTCACCCACAGTCCGCAGCGGGGGTGTCTGTGCGGGTTCGTACGAGAACTCTGCGATGAAATCCGCAAGGACCTGACCCTTCACCGCAGTGCGGGGAACATACTTGATGTCATATTCTCCCAGCTCAACCGACCAAGCCGCAACCCTTCCTGACAGGTCTGCCTTTCGCAAGACAGACCCAATAGGGTGGACGGTTGGTACTTCAATGGTATGAGCTAAGAAATAGTGCTGCAGTTTTCTTGAAGCCATGACCAAGGCTAGAATCAATTTCTCCAAAGGTAAGTACCTGGTCTCCGCATCCAGCAGGGTCTTGCTCACATAGTACACTGGCTTTTGCTGCCCCCCGTCCTGTTTGATGAGCACGACACTGACTACATGTTCTGACACTGCTAGATAGGCGGTCGGCACATCCCCCGGATCTGGTGTGGCAATCAACGGTGGGGTGGCTAGGTACTTCTTCAGTTGCTGGAAGGCTTCCTCGCAATCTGCCCCCCCAGGAATAGCTTGTTCTCTTTCTGAGTAGTTGGAAAAAAGGTCTGCACTTGTCTGAGGAACGGCTGATGAAACGGTTGAGCGCGGCAACCATCCCAGTTAGACGTTGCACCTCCTTAGTCCTTGACGGACTTTGGAGGTTTTGCAATGCAACTATCTGATCGGGGTTTGCCTCTATGCCTCTTCGCGTCACCAGGTGTCCCAAAAATTTCCCAAAGCTTACCCCAAAGGCACACTTGGAGGCATTCAGCTTCAGGTTGTACTCCCGCAGCACCTGGAATGTGCGGCGGAGATCGTCTATGTGGGTGTCTGCCTCTTTTGACTTTACTATCATATCGTCGATGTAGACCTCCATGCTCTTTCTCAGCAGATCTTTGAACATGAGGGTAGCCAGCCTCTGGTACGTTGCCCCGGCATTGCGCAGTCCAAACGGCATCACCTTGTAGCAGTAAAGTCCGAGAGGAGTGATGAAAGACATTTTTTCCTGGTCGAGCTCATACATAGCGATCTGGTGATAACCCCGGTATGCATCCAGAAAGCTCATTCGCTTGTATCCCGCTGTAGAGTCCACCAGCTGGTCAATCTTTGGCATAGGGAAGCTGTCTTTCGGACAGGCTTTGTTCAAACTGGTGAAGTCCACGCACACTCTCCAAGTCCCGTTCTTCTTCTTGACTACCACAGTGTTGGAGAGCCACTCTGGGTAGTAAACTTCTCTGATAGCTTTCGCCTGCACCAGGCGGTTGACTTCCTCTAGGACTGCCTCTGAGTGCTGGGCGGCCGATCGTCTCCTCTTCTGCATCACTGGCTTGTGGCAGGGGTCAACGTTCAGCCGGTGACATATTATGCTCGTCTGTACCCCGGGCATTTCTTCCGGGGTCCAAGCAAATACGTCAATGTGTTCCCTCAACACCTGGACATACTCGGAGGTATCTACCTCGGGGAGCTCGTCCCCGATTAAGAAAAACCTATCCTCGTCTGTCTCGTGGGCAGGAACCTTTCTCAGATTTTCGACCACACGGGTGGAGGGATCCACACCTACATCTTCCAAAACAGGTTGGCCAGGGACTTCAATGGATTTCACCTGTTCGGCATTTGGACTGGACTTGAAGGAAGCCATGAAGCAGTTTTTTGCAGACTTTTGGTTTCCCCTGATGCTTTCAATCCCCTTAGGCCCTGGGATTGTTCAAATTTCTAGTGCAATAAAAATTTCAGAGTTACAAAAAAAATTCGAAAATTTAACTAAAATTCCAAAATTTTTCCGAAAATTCTGAAAAATTTCTAAATTTTTGAATTTCCGAAAATTATGAATTTTCCGAATTTTCCGAATTTTCCGAAATTGGAACAAAAATAAAAATTTCCGAAAAAATTAGTTCCGAAATTGCAACAAAAAAATTAGTTCTGAAAAAATGTTCCGAATTTCGAAATGAGTTTTTCCATTCCGTTCCGTCCGATGTGCAGCCCTAGCTGAGGGTGATCACCAATGCATCGTTGTGCGGGAAGGCTACCCCGTCCAGGTCTTCCTCCGAGAATGAAATCTGGACAGGTTTCCCGCACTGCTCTCTTTGTCGTTTCTGCCCAAGCTGCAGAACATGGTGCTTGTAGCCCTCTTTCCTCTTCTATGTGCGGGACTCGGTCTTGGAGTTCGTCTCTATCGCTCCGTGTATCATGGTGATTACACCGAGTGGAGCGAGGTCCTCATCTGAAGAGTTGTCGCACATCTCCACCCGTCTAGGCCTAGCGTCCTTTCGGGGAGTCTGTGCAATATACTGCTTCAGATGACCTGCGTCCACAAGGTCTTCCAAGAACTGCTTGTAGATTTGGCATTGCTCGGTCATGTGACCAAACTCCCTGTGGTAGCTGCACCTGAGTTCCGTTGCCTCTAATTCTGCTCGGTTTCCTCCTTGCTTGGCTGGCCATCTCCAAAAGGGCTCATCCTTCAGGGGATGAACCATTCTGTAGATGGAAGTGTTGAACCTTGTTCTGATAGCTTTGTAGGCCTCCGGGCCTGGTCGGGGCATCCTGTGAGCAGCCTGCAGAGTGGTCTCAGCTTCCTCCACCTTCTCGGGGTTGGACTGCTGGGACGCCTTCCTCTTCCTGCTCCTTTTTCTGCCAGCAGAATCCACCACATGGGTCTGGTGCGATCTGTTGGCATGGCGGCCTGCTTCCACGAGGCCTTCCTCCTCCAACTTTGCATACTGTTCCACCCGCTCCATCAGCTCGGGGAAGGTTTCTACTGGAGCCAGCGTCAGGGATTCCCTCAACTTCTCGCCAAAGGAAAGCCCCAATCTAAACATTGAGACTGCCGGTTTCTCGGTGCAGTCCTCAACCTCGTTGTAGATATCAACGTACCTACCGGCATACGCCCTGAGTGACTCATCTGATCGTTTTCTCAACGAAGTCAGAGAATCAAAGTGTTTGGGCACTGCTCGGCTGGTCATGAATCTGCCAACAAAGGTCTCGGCCAACTGCTCCCAGCCGCAGATTGATCGCGGGGCTAGCTTGTGATACCAGTTGAGCGTTGTCCGGCCCAAACTGGATGCGAACATCCTGCAATACAGGCTTTCGTCCCCCTCATGCAAGATAAGGGACTGCTGAAAATCCTTCAAATGTGCCAGAGGGTCTGTCCTCCCATCATACTTCTGGAAACTGGGAAGACTGAAACCCCTGGGAATCGGATAGCTGGTGATTTCCCTGGAGAGTAGGGTGGAGGTGATCTGTTGAATGGCTGTCTCTTGGGCCGTACCTCGGTCTTTGAGATGCTCGTCAAGCCACATCCTCATATCCTCGAAGTTGGTCGGCGCGGAGTTGACTGGAGCAGGATTCTGAAGTCTTTTTCCATGATCGCCCTGTGCGGGGGCTCTGGGGAGAAGCTGATCCCTCAAGTCCCGCACACGGGGAACCGCTGCTGGCTGATGCGAGTCACCCACGTGGCTGTGAGTCCTGCTTTGATGCTCGCTGGGTTGAGGGGGATCCCGAACAACCCTACGCCTGTTACGGCAACGGGGTGGGTTCTTCCCCTCAGCGTTGTTCTGCTGCTGAGTTCTCCCTGTCCCTTCCAGTGCTGCAACTTGATTTCCAGAAGGGTGGGGGAGATCCCGTCTGACTTGGCTTGTTTGGGGCCCTGAGTGTTGGCGTTGAGGGCCAACCTGTTTTTGCTTATCCTCAGGCTGTTTGGACAGCCTTGCGACCTGCAGCTCCAAGCGCTGAATAGCTTGGTTCTGCGTCCTGATAATCTCGGCCAAGTCCTCGTCTCTGATAGACTTGGACCTAGTTGGTGACAGAGTGTACTCGGAGCGAGACCTACTGTCACTCTCGGAGTATTCAGCCTCTCTCTCGTCGTGGTGGCGGTTCTCCGTGACATCATCCCGAATCCTCAAGGGATTCTCAGCGCCTATTGGAGGGGTTTTTGAGGTTCCTCCTAGACTGGGAATGCCACCTCGAGTATCAGGAGACGTGACTGGTAGTTGGCTGGTTTTTTGGGTGCGAAAGGAGGATCGGAGCGGGTGGCCTCTGGGCGCCCTTCCTTCCCCGTCTCCCTTCCGACAATGCTGGGGGTTTCTTTTCCTTGGTTCGTCATCTTTCTTCAGCTGGTTCTCGGTTCTGGCTAGATTCCTACTTCCTACAGATGGCGCCAATTGTGCGGGGGTAAAAAGTGCTTACTCTACCCTCGCCGGTAAACGGTTGCTTTTCTGGTGGACTGGTTGTTCTTTGCTAGCTTGCTCCGAATGTACCTAGACCTGCGCTCAGAGAATACAGTCAGAAGACCTCCCGCCTCTAGCGGCCGGAAGGCTCTCCGATGACTAAGTTAGTTCTTTATAAAAGAAGAACTGTGAACTCAAAGCACAAGAGGTTCTGGGAGCAAAATAGCATGTACCTTTCTCAGGTGGATGAAGTGTTGCTTATATACTTGCCTTCTGGGTCCCCAACTTCGCGCTGGGAACGAGGTCCTCCTCGGACCGTACGCCTGTCCTTTCTTGGGCAGAGCGTGGGTCTGCCATACTCCTGGCCAGACAACACGCCTGCACGCCTTTTCATTGCTTCGGGGACTGGAAATGCCTTGGGAAGGGAAACTCTGACACGCGTGCTGTCGCGCCGTCTTCTGGCAGACTGACGCGTGTACTTCTTGTCTGCCTGTCTTCCCGTGCCATATTACTGGATGCCGCGCAGACGGATGTCGGTCACATAGACCTGACCTAATCCGCACAGCGGGCCTTGCTGGGACACGTGTCAGGTTGTACCAGAGCTGGTCCGACACGCGCC
>NMUG010013126.1:0-10184 GCA_002855965.1 Monotropa hypopitys
AATTCTAGATCAATGCACTCATTTATCTCTAAATCCCACATCGAAAAGATTGATAGAACTTATGAATCCTTGGTCTAGTACCTGTTAGTGTCTCAACCAATGAGCAAGGTCATTGTTTGCCCAGTAATCTATACAGACTGTGATGCATACATTAGTAGAGTTCCAATGTTAATAGATTTAATTCCTTTGAAAATTGCACACTTCGATGTCATTATTGTCATGGATTGGTTATCCAAGTTCAACGCTAAGATTTACTGTGTCAGTAAATCCATGACCTTTGGATAGTCTGAAGGTGGGGAGTTTAAGCTTGAAAGAGATAGGATCATCTCACCCCCGTATTTTATCTCTATGGCACATGCTCGAGGGATTTAGCAAAAGGGCTGTTGAGATTACCTTTGTATCATTTTATCGACCACTTCAAGGGATCCCTCAATGGCCGATGTCCGAGAAGTTCGTGATTTCTCAAGAGTGTCGATCGAGAAGTCGAGTTCTCTTTCGAAATTGTATTGGGAATCCGGCCGATCTCCAAGACGACTTATCGCATGGCACTAGAGGAACTGAAATAATTAAAGATGTAGTTGCAAAAACTGACTGACAAAATTTTCATCCGACCACGTTCATCGCCATGGGGAACCCCAATATTATTCAGCAAAAAGAAGGATGCAACAATGTGATTATGTATCTGCTATCGGGATCTGAACAAAGTAACTATCAAGAATAGATACTTGTTGCCTCGAATCGACGACTTATTTGACCAACTGCAATGAGCTCGAATATTATCAAAGATCGATCTCCACTCAATATATCATCAACTAAAGGTCAAAGACGAGGACATAGAAAAGACTCTATTTCGCACACATTATGGCCACTTTGAATTCCTAATCATGCCATTTGGAGTAACCAATGCCCCTGCAGCATTTGTGGATCTTATGAATCGCATCTTTGCTGACTATTTGGACGATTTCGTGATTGTGTTCATTGACGACATCCTTATGTACTCAAAGAATGAGGAACAACACGCATCTCACTTGGAAACTGTGTTGCAAATTCTAGAACATAGGAAAGTATATGCAAAATTCAGCAAGTGTGAGTTTTGTCTCAAGAATGTGCATTTTATTGGGCACATAATCCATAAATGAGGAATCTTAGTAGATGATCAAAAGATAGAATAAATCATGGAATGGATGAAACCAACGAAAATAATGAAAGTCTGGAGCTTCCTAGGACTTGCCGATTACTATCACCAATTCGTTTAAGATTTCTCAAAGATCGCAGTACCTATGACAGAACTAACACGCAAGGGAGAACCATTCATATGGACAAAATAATGAAAAGAATGCTTCCAAGAGTTGAACAAAAGACTTACAACCACACCAATGCTAACCCTTCCCTGAAGGGGAGGAGGGCTACGCTATCTACAACGACACGTCACATCGAGGACTATGTTGTGTTCTAATACAACATAGAAAGTTTATTGCATATGCCCATCGACAATTAAAGATCCACGAGAAGAACTACCCTACTCACGATCTAGAACTTGTCGCAGTCATTTTAGCACTAAAAATTTGGCGTCACTATATCTATGGAGTCACCTATGACATCTGCACTGACCACAAAACATAGAAGTACATCTTCACCCAAAAATAACTTAACCTCAGACAATGCAAATGGCTAGAATTTATGAAAGATTATGATCTCAATATCCAGTATCACCCAGGAAAGACTAATGTTGTAGTAGATGCTCTAATTTGGAAGGAGATAAGAAAGCGTATCTAGTTGCAGTACATCATTGTCATCTCACCTCAATCATTGTAGAACTATCTATGATAGAAGAAATTAAACCACTACAAATGAGCGACCCGAAGCTAAAAAAGATCCACGACGATGCTAAGGACAACCTAGAAAGCAAATTCGCAATGCAAAATGGAGTTTTTTAATTTTGAAGTCGTACATATGTACCCGGTAATGAAGAAATCAAGCGAAAAGTCATGGACGAGGGACACAAATTCAAACTCACAATTCATCCAAAAATGGCGAAAATGTATCAAGACCTCAAAAAATAATATTGGTGGATGGACATGAAATGAGACATATCCAACTATGTCGATTGATGTCTACAATGCGAGAAAGTCAAAGCTATTCGGCAAAAGCCAACAAGACTACTCCAACCTCTATCGATTTCAAAGCGGAAGTGGAAATACATCACAATGGATTATGTTATAGGTCCCTCGCTCGGCCATAGGAAACAATTCAATTTGGGTCATAATCGATCGTTTGACCAAATTAGCACACTTCATTCCGATCAAAAACATGTATTTGAGGAATCAGATGGTGGCAACGTATGTAAGATAGGTCATCAGATTACACAGAGCATCAGTGTCAATCACGTCCGATAGAGATTTGATATTTGTGTCCAAATTTTGGTTTTCGTGTCCAAATTTTGGAGATCACTACAAGAGACAATGTGAATGAAGATGAATTTGAGTACAACTTTCCATCCATAAACAGATGGCCAATTAGAAAATATCATTCAAACATTGGAAGATCTGCTTCGAGCATGTGCACTGAAATTTCAAGAAAGTTGGGAGGAGCATGTGCCTCTATCAGAGTTTGCCTACAACAATAGCTACCAAGAAAGCATAGGCATGCCACCATTCGAAGCCCTATATGGAATAAAATGTAGGTCATCATCTTGTTGGACCGAAGTCGTGGAAGTAGAGCTTATTGGACCAAAAATCGTGAAAGAGACAACAGAAAAGATCAAACTAATCCAAGATCAACTCAAGATATCCCAGAATCATCAAAAATGTTACGCAGATGCTCATTGAAGGGAACTAGAATTCCATGAAGGAGACAAGGTAGTTTAAAAGTATCACCAATGAAAGGCATCGTTAAATTTGGGAAAAGAGTAAAGTTGAACACATGCTACATCGAACCTTTTGAAATCATTGAAAGGACCAGACATGTTGCTTATCATCTTGCCATAACACCAGAATTAGCAAATGTCCATGATGTATTCCACATATCTATACTTCAGAAGTATGTATCTGATCCTACCCACATCTTGGTTAAGAAGAACTTATCCTTTGAAGAACGGTCAATGAAAATTTTAGACCGACGGGAGAAGCATCTTAGGAACAAAACAATTCCGCTAGTTAAAGTGTTGTGGAAAAATCAGTCCGGTAGCGAGGCCATATAGGAGAAAGAAAGTGACATGCGCCAGAAATACCTTGTATTATTCAATTTAGGTATATTTTTTTGTTCATTTATTGAAATCAATGTTATGCCCATTTATCGTAATGACGGTCAAGTTTGGGGACCAAACTTTCTAAGGTGGGGAGGATGTGACGTCCGACCTGGTAAAATAAGCCTAAAATCTATTTATTGGGTGAAGATATAATTTCTGGAATTTTTGGAATTTATTAAAGATTTAAAAAGACAGTTTGAGGTTGAAAGAAGTAAAATTTGAAGAATCGGGGGACAAACTAAAGGGATCAGAAAGTTGAGACCCAAATTGGCAGTGCCCGAAAGTTCATGGGTGTTTCTATAATTTTATACCAATGATTGGCCCATTATTAGTACTGACCGGTATGGAAAGGAATAGTCCCATCATTGTCAGCTTGACTGACGTGTTAGTCGGACTAACAGGTCAGGGCAGCGCGTCAGTCAACGCTGACACCTGGGTTGCCAACACGTTTGTTCCTGGAACAGAGTTGACTGAAGAAGCAGAGTAGTGTCATGTACCCAACCCTCTTTGCGCATCAATGATTTCTTGTGTGCACTGATATGTCTCCCATCAATATCATACTTCATTTAATGCATCCCAACACTCCCATGCACTATATAAACTCACTTCCAGCATTCATTTCTACACCAACTGTAACACTCGTTCCCGGAAAATAATAAAAGTTGTTAATTAATAAATAAATTGCGGGGATTGAAATAAGAATAAAATCTAGTGGGTGCATATGTTATTTGGTGGCAAGGGAAACACTAGATAAAATCTTAAGGGTTGTAGTATACCTAAATGGTTGAAGCAAAAACTCTTTAGTGTTTTTTGAAAACGCACTATAGCTGGTCATGCAACAGAATCTTTTACATAATTTTGTAGTTGGACATGGAGATTTATGGTCTGCTCAGATATTCGCATCTCTTACTTTGTTGTTGATTTTGGATTATGTGGGATTTGTAATTAGAAAGTTAACTGAACAATGAACTTCTTATCTGTTGAAGAAGGGGTTCTCATGGAAGTTAAGGGACACTGGAACAAAAGTCCCATGCTGATTTTGTGAAGGAGAATTGTTGATAGTTGCCATATGATTTCGGGCCGGAGAATAATATTTTGGATTGTTTTAAATTATGTTTTTGAAAATTATATATGTTTTAGAAACTATGTTTTGTAATGAGGAGGTAAATTTTGTAGTCTAGTTGGAAAGAAACCAATCTGTTCCATTTGTAAATCATTCCCATACGTCTACCTTGAGAGAAAATAGGGAGATAAGAAGAATTGTTCTTGAAGGGGTTTTTTTCAAGGCTTTTGAGGGATCATTTGCAACAACAATTAGAAGTAAAAAGGTATGAATTCCTTGATGTTTTCTTGAGTTTTAAAGTGTTTTGTTGAAGGTTTGTATGGGAAACTAATTTTTCTTAAAATCTTAAAAGAAATCATGAAGAACATTCATTAGATCAAGTTTTTTGTGAAATAGACTTTAGGGTAATGTTTGTTAGTGTTAGTTGTAGTTGAATATGAAAAATTATTAGTTTGGCTGAGTAATCTGCTCAAAACTGAGATTGGGAGATGGTGGGTTCGAGAAATTTCCCATGGAACATCTTCAAAGCGATGTTGTACTAGTACGGGCTTGCAGTGTACCGGTATGCAAACCCTCTGTTCATAATCCGTAGTTCTCTGTGTACCGGTACAAGGTCCTAGTGTACCGGTACGAAACCCTAATGTTTGGACTTTGAGGAAATTAAAACTAAAGCTAGGGGAATCTAATCAAGGGCTTTGGAGATCAATATAAGTGTTCTAAGGGTGATCTTGTGGTGTGATTTAAGAGTTAAATATAAATGGGAAACAACAAAATGAAGCAAGTTGTACTTAGTTTATAAGTGTTTTGATTTAATTTGAATATGTCAATCTATATCGGCATTGACATTTGCACTTGTTTTAGGTGAAGGATCTAAATATATATATTCGGTGAAGTCAGATCAAAAGAAACCATCTTAAGGGTAATCGGTGAGTGTGATGGTTATTTTAAACCTTGTGGTGTTCTTTTATTAAGTAATTAGCATTACTTGTTGTAACTTTATATGTGTACCACGTTGAGCATGATACACCTATCAACTGAAACATGATTGGGGAACGTTAGCAACATGTTTCGAAAGGGATGAATATGATTATATGTTTGTGTAAAACTTTGCTTGAATTAACGTGTATATAGGAAAATGTGAGAAAAGTGGGGGAAGCTGAGTGAAGTGTGGGGAAGGCTGTGGAACCTTAATATACAAGGTCTAAATAGGGCCCAATGCCACATATGAGGCAATTGAGGGCGTGATGGGCATGGATAAAAATGTCCTTTTGGCAAGTAGACATACTTGTGGTGGTTGGAATTCGGCGGCCCAGTTAAGGTGAATTAACTTCGTTGATTCAGCTACGTTAGAAAAAGCATTGCCGATGAGATAAGGTTGACATGCGGCGACCAAACTTAATAATAAATAAATACGTGAAATTAGTATAAAGATGAGTCTCTAGGAGACACATGTGGGGAAAGTGTAGTTGTGGTATCACTTTTATTTCTGTTCTGTATCTATTCTGTATTGATTGGTCATTGTTGTATCACTCTGATATCTGTTTCTGTATTTGTTCTATAGTGATGGATCATTGTTGTATCACATGGATATTTGTATTTTACAATTGGGCTATTGAGGCATCACTTGTTCTGTTTAATATTAATTGAGCTATCCATGTTGTCATTGTACGGTTAATGCTTATTGTAACTTATTATGTTTCTGTTTTTGTTATCTACAAAGTTTATTATAACTTACACACTCTTTGGTTTTTCTGTATTGGTTATGCATTGAGAAATCTAGGTTTTGGAGTAGCTTTTGGAGGTCCACTACGGTGTCGAGCTTGGAGCTTTGGAGGAGTCATTGGTAGTTTTTTTAGTATTTATTAAGTGTTCTTGTCATGTACCTTTTTAGTTGGGATATGGTAAAAGTTTGTATTATATCAAAGTACCTTGTAAGATAGACTTAAAGAAAGTGTTTTATCTTGTAAAGTCTTCTGGTAGTTGGTTAATGACATTAATAATTGTCATGGTTGTATTTTATGTTATTTCACGTTGCCATGTCTGCAAGGCATTTAAGTATGTCATGTCAACACAGGGCATGCCAGATTGGTATCAGAGCATGGTTTTTAGATTCCCGGCGTATAGATGGATAGAAGAGAAGATTATGTGTAACGAATAATTACCCTTAGGTCCGATCAAAAGAATGTCTGTACAAGTAGTGGTCTTGATCGTTGCAAAAGTTTATTGTTAACGTTTGTTTGTGGTGGTTATTTATGTTGTGATTAAAGGAATACAATATGAATCGCCAAAAGGAGGGATCATACAGCGCGCCAGTTGAAGGCGAAGTTAACGAATTGAGGGCACCAGGGAACCCACCAGCAGTGGGAGATGTGGATAGGTTCATTGCAGCTATGTCCACTTATATGGAACATTGGGCTATTGATGGGGTGCTAGGGAACCCAGAGAATCATGTATTACTCTATATGAGCGCTTTAAGAGATTTTATTCCATAGAGTGTGATGGAATGGTAAATCCTAATGAAGCGTAAACATGGTTGAAAGGGTTAGAGAGTGTTTGACATACTTGAGGTGACGGGCAAACAAAAAGTGAGACTAGCATATTTTACTTTAAAAAGGGAAGGCTTGGCGTGGTGGAAATTCTTTAGCCGATTAAGAACAACACCGTTATCGGGAATGATTTTAGAATAGAGAGGAGTAGTTACTTGGGATGTGTTTGTTCAAGAATTTAATACTCAATATTGTCCCGAGAGTTATAAATTTGTGAGGGAGGCAAAATTTAATTCGTTGAAATAGGGGAATATGACTGTAACATAATATGAAGCCAAGTTTGCTTCCCTATCACGTTATGCCATAGACTTAGTGAATACGGATGCTAAGAGATGTCAGCATTTTAAAAGTGGATCAATTCATCCTATAGCCACTAGATTGGCAGGTTATACAGAATTATCATATGTCGATTTGGTAGAGACGACTAAGAAGATGGGGGATGGATATTGAGGATTTGCGAGATTATAGAGAGGGCATTAATAGGAGTAGATTTGATGTGTCATGAAGAGTGGGGGTGGTGAAACAAGAAGTATCAAGGTGAGATCATAACCAATAAAAGGACAAGAAGGTGTAAGGCAGTGTAACACCTATTTCATTTAAACTCCATTGAATGATTATTTAAAGAGAATGCATATTTCTTTTAATAATAGTTGTCGGATTTTTAAGAAATGATGTGGGTGTTTTGGATGGAAAGTGTGTATTTGGCTTGTTTTTTATATGAAAGCATGTGGCATGATTCATGGTAGGGCGACTTCTTGTGGAATCATTTATTCATTGTTAAGGTCATGCCTGGTTGTAGTGGGTTGATTCTTTTTCCTTAGGAGTTATTGTTTTGAGGATTCTAGTCTTGAGTTGTGAAAGTGAGTTTATAACCTTAGTCCTATGAGGCTTTGTTGGGAGTGGTGCCAACTCCAGGAAGGTTCTGGCTTGATGTTGGAATGTCTTATGAATGTCTAAAAAGGTGTAGAAATGTTTGTGGTTGAGTTTGGGATGAAAGAGAGGTTTAATCTTTGATTTATCCTTGGTCCTGGAGTAGATCTTTCATAAATTGCAGTAGAATGCACTAATATCGATATCATGGCTTTTGCATGATATCAGTATCCTGGGTTTGCTTCTAGTATCGATATCCGGCTTGGTATGCTATCTGTATCATGGCTTAGTTTCCCTTGAGGTTTAGTTTGTGGCTTCTGATACTGATATATGGGGGTTTTGCATGAAATCGGTATCCTGTCAAGGCTATGATATCGATATCTTAATAGTATGATATCAGTATTATGGTCAGAGGTTTTTCTTAAGGTTTTGTCCAGTGGCTTATGATATCGGTATCATGGATTTTGTATGATATCGATATCTTCTTTCCAAAGAAATTTTCCAGAGCTCCGATATGACGGCTTACATGATATCGGTATCTGGTTCTGTGGAGGGTTAAGTCGAGATTTTGGATTTTAATGTTCATAAGTGCATTTTAGTCATTTTTAATGATTGTTAGCAACCCTAATCATGATTAAGGGTTGGGGGAGTGTTCTGGTGGCCTCCATTCTCCCTTATTTCTACCAATTGAAGAGAGAGAGAGAGAAGAGAGGGAGATTTGCCAAGATCTTGGAGGTTTGAAGTTCCGGGAGCGATCTAAAGGCGAATCTGGAATCCTTGAAGTGAAAGGATTGTTCTACAAGGTACGTATTCATATTTTGGTGTATTTTATTCTTGGGGATTTTATAGATCTTGTTGCAAATCATCTTAGTGAGAAGATATGGGTGGTAGTCCTTGGTGTGATCGGTGGTTTGGTGTCGTATTCGTATGTGAGTGATTATAATGTTGGTATTTTGGGGAAATAATCTTAGGAAGATTAGTATTTTGGAATAATCGTCTCATATAGGTTGTATACCTTTGTTATGTCAGTAATAAGGGAACCATGGGTGTATGCGAGTTGTTGGATGATAGTATTATGGGATTTCATCTTAGGGTTTCATGTAATAATCCTAAGAGATGTTGTGATTTGGGTTAATCATTTTATATCGGTTGTATGAGGATGGTTTTAGGCATATGAGTTTGTGGGGGGGGTCGATTCATTGAATAATAGTTGTTTGAGTGTGCATGTTGTTATATCATATCGATTGGTGGGCATATGTTAGAGCAAGGTAATTGTTTATCAATTTAATTTTTATTATGTGTTACGATTGTATCGTTACTGAATAATATAGTTGGTACAGGTAGAGCATTAGGGACTTCCGTCATTCCAAGGAGATAGTATTGGCGCCTCTATTCGGTATTTCGGTGAGTTTGGTAGATATGTCATTTGTGTTATATATATGCGTACATAGGTGTTTTCCTTTCAAATGAATGATTGGGAAGAGATTGTGCATGATGAAAATTGGATAAAAATTACGTAATTCAAGGATTATATGTGTATGTGTATGTGGATATGCATGTGTTAATAAACACCAATGGTGGAAACTATAGAAAATCACATTATGAAAGATATAGAATAGTGCAAGACGATGGCATGAATCATGGAAATTGTTAGTATATTAACTTGTCATCGGCTTGTATTATTTGTGAGTAAGTGACTTGGTGGCCAACGTGTAATACTAGAAATGCATGTGTTTGTATATTTGGATAATCGTATACTGGTGGCCAGTGTGACCAAATTATTGGTAAAATGTCAAGTAAGTATATGGCTGGCCAGTGTGGGCATAAATACCAACAAGATTGTTATGAGTGTTTACGGGTGCCCAGTGTGGGAATTAAACATCGGCAAGACTGTCTTGAATGTTTTCGGTGGCCAGTTTGGGCAGAACTTCGGCAAGATTTCCATGAATATATATGGTTAGCCAGTGTGGGAAAATTATTGGAAAAAATGACAAGAGGTAGTGTGGGTTATCCTTGTTGAACATGGCAGTGTAACATGGTCATTGTGTGATGTATTATTCTAAATGACCGTATCCTATAGTAAAAAACATGGCTAGAGATGATTAATAGAATGGAAAACTACATAACTCATAATGGAGTTTCAGACATGGTTGTCCCTAAGAACAAGGGTGTGTTAAAAGCTATAAAAATGTATTGTAGATGCATGTTTGTAGACCCAGTGGTGAATGGAAGAGTGAAATCATAAAGATACATAATTCGCATGAATGATCATTGAAGAAATGTGTATGGACAAATATCAAAACAATTGTGTAGTAAGGCATGGAATATCATATGTAAAGGTGAAATTAAATGGATGGCTTGTGTTATGCATAGTTTGAATTATCAACATGGTGAAATGGAATTCATAATATGGCATCGTACTAGTGTTTCATCATATTATCCTATGATTTTTGTTGTG
>NMUG010013127.1:0-10185 GCA_002855965.1 Monotropa hypopitys
GCCCCAGATGAACAATGTTTATTTTAGCAGATGTTTGGAGGGATTGCGAGCTTATTGACTGTTCGCGTTGCCCCGACTTTGTGGCTGCCTTGGTGAGAAATTGGATTCCCTACTCTGAGTCTCTTTTGTTTTGGCTATCATGAGTTGTCTCCTACTTTGGAGGAATACCACTTTGTGTTGAGAATGCAGCCTACCTTGGAGACTATCGCCTGCACATTCCTTGGGCGGAGTGCTCGGACAGCTTTCCTGGCCTTGATGGGTTTGAAACGATCTTCTTTGATTACAGATGAGATTGATGGAGTTCCGACTGTGCGCCCAGACTTCTTGTGGGGGCTATTTGGTGACAGGACGTATTATACGCGGCTCTGACTTCACTCGGTTGGGCGATCCGGGAGCAGGCTCTCGTAGGCATATGTATGCCTTTGCCTTCATTCTTCTGGCTGGTCTGTTCTTTCCACGCTGCGATGGACAGTTGGATTTGCGTGTCGTCTTCCTTGTGGATGCCGTGATAGACGGGCAGTCAATAATTCCAGCGATCTTGGCGGAGACATTCAGGGGGATGACCCTTTATCTTTTATCACATGATCCTCGTGCCTGCGGCGGTGTTGAGTTGCTCTTTGTTTGGCTGGTATCTCATCTTTTCCTGAGCCATTCTTCACATCCGAAATGGTTCATTGATAGCCCTCTACCACTTTTGATTTCATGGAATCAGTCGTTGCTATGCATTCCTTAATTCTTGGATGCGTGGATTATAGCTTTGGACAGCATCACTCCAGATACAATCATTTGGGACCTTGGTATATTTAGTGCCAGAGAACACGCCATCACCGTTTATGGGCTGGGTCTCTACTTTCTTCCTTTGGTTGGATTATGTGTGGTTGTGCCGTATTTTGGAAGTCGCTGCTCAGACAATTTGGTCTTTATCAGGATGTGCCTACTTCATCTTCTCTTCATGCAAGCGGCAGATACCATTTTGACTTCACCAGTGACTTCTCACATTCGATGATTCTGGAGTCATCTGCCTTATGGAATCAGTGGGTCATGGTTTCGTCTGATCAGATCAGTGATAACCCTGGCGTTTTCGACGATTACTTGGGCTGGATTGAGCAGGAAATTGCTTATGATGCTGGCAATGTTGCTTCTTTTCCATCGTATTTAGATACATCTCCTCTGTCACAATGGTCTTCTCTTTTAGCGTCTCAAACTGCAGGTTACACTCTTCAGCTGACACAATCTCATTCTCGACACGTTCAGATGATTGGGGAAAGAGACAGGGCTATTCAACAAACTTTGTCTATTGCTGGGGAGAGAGATTCTTTTCTCAGAGATATAGATTGCCTATCCTCGCGATTATCGGACATGGAGGCCGTCGTTGATACTTTACAATGAAATCTTTCGGATGCTAGGGCATCTACCAGCTCTACCAGCACTGTACTGGCTTTGGAGAATTCTTTGATAGACGCGGCTCGCGATCATGATTTTCAGGTTGCAGAGATTGAAAGATTGTTGCGCGAGTTGTTAGATTTTGATCAAACTTTGAGAGAGTCTAAGGCTTTAATCTGCGACCTCCATGATCAGAGAGATTATTTGCAGTCTGATTTTGACACTCTAGCTGGATCTTATCGCGGTTCTGCTACTGAGGTCGAGCGTCTGCGTGTTTGACTGCGAGGTATTCGCCGAAATCTGACTCGGGAGAGAAACATTCATCTCGAGACATAGAAGATTTGCGGTCCAGCTTCGCTTCCTTAGATTGCTTGTTGCCTGGCGGTTATCCTGATTTGATTCAGTTACAGGCCCTTTTGCGGGCGCTTCGCCATTTACTGGATGTGGATCGCTCGGGTACTAAGGATAATGTCAGGATGACTGTCCGCTATCGGGAGGTTTGCCAGGCCTTGTTGCGCATGTTAGATGATTTGCCCCAGTGAGCCCTGTGGCGATTTGGCTTGTTGCATTTTGATTTCCTTTCCTGCAAAACTTGTTAGCATTTCCATTGTATGGGTGAATTTCTTATTTACTCGAAACCTTTATCAAATAAACAGCATTAGCATTCATGAAAATTTAGATTTCTCTGTTCATTGTGATTGTAGAGACAAAATTTATATCGTACAAAAACAATTATGCACAAGGCCATCACCTGAAAGATCGGAAGGTGAAATCCTTCGTTCGTCCTTCATTATTCATAAATGACTTCACAATCTTAGCGTTGAGGCGGCAGACCACTTCACCAAATCAAATTCAATCTTCAGAGGAGAAAGATTTTCTGACTACTAAACCACTGATCTGTAACTCCTCAGACCCATCTGCTGTTTTGATCCATTCTGGCACTTTTACTCGGGTTTGTTTATTTGTGAGCTTTTTCTTTTCCATTTTTGCCGCAACTCCTTTTACAAGTCGGTAGTTACGTCGGATGTTTTTTTTTTATTTCTCCCTTTTTGCCATGGCCCCCTCTCGGGTTTTGACCATGCTGGATCTATCCATTTTTGCTGCAGCCCCCTTTCGTGTTTTGACTACACCGGATTTTGATTCCTATTTTTTTGCTATGGCCCCCTTTCGGGTTTTGACCATACTGGGTTTTTTCATTTTTGCTATGGCACCTTTTTAGGTTTTGACCATACTGGATTTTTCCATTTTTGCTGTAGCCCCCTTTCGGGTTTTGACTACACCGGAATTTTGTTTTTCTCTCTTTCTTTTTTTTTGACGAATGATCAAATTTTAATTTCAGTAAGACATATTTTTCTTAAACAGTATCCGAATATCTTTTTGAGCAAAGCTTTCTGAAAGCACTTCCATATTAGGAGAAGCTGAGAATTTTATTCTGGAGATGGAAGAGAAAGATAGATTTTTTTTGAATTTTCCCTTTTCTATTTTGGGGAAAAGGAGAAAGCGGATTTATTCAGGATCATCACATTTTGATGATAGCTCTTTTTTTTTTGCTTTTCTGAGGAGGAGACAGATAGATTTTGTAGGAGAAGAAAAGAAAGTGTTCAGGATCATCACATTTTGATGATAGCTCTTTTTTTTGCTTTTCTGAGAAGGAGAAAGATAGATTTTGTGAGAGAAGAAAAGAAAGTGTTCAGGATTATCATATTTTGATGATAGTTTTTTTGAATCCGCTTTTCTGAGGAAGAGAGAGACTTTTTTTGTGGGAGGAGAGAGGAAAGTGCTCTTTCTTTTCTTTGCTCAAAATTATACAGGGATACTGATAAGAAGAGAATATCTTTACTATAATTAAAAATGAACCATTGAGAGATACATGAGGGCTGCTACTCATTAAATATGATAGAGCTTAAGTACATCTGAGTTAAGTAGTTGCGGAAATTCCTGTCCATCCATTTCTGACAGGACGATTGCTCCACCGGACAGTACTTTTGCAACGATGAACGGCCCTTGATAGTTGGGGCGAATTTTCCTTTAGCCTCTTCTTGTACCGGTAGGATTCTTTTTAGAACCAGGTCGCCCTGCTGAAAAATCCTTGGTCGCACATGTCTGTTAAAGCTTTTGGAGATTCGTCTCTGATAGCACTGAGAATGGTAAATCGCTGCAAGTCTCTTTTCGTCCATGAGCACCAATTGATCGTGTCGAGCTTTAATCCATTCCGCATCGTCTGTGACTGCTTCCATCATTATC
Source organism: Monotropa hypopitys (assembly GCA_002855965.1). Classification (NCBI taxonomy): domain Eukaryota; kingdom Viridiplantae; phylum Streptophyta; class Magnoliopsida; order Ericales; family Ericaceae; genus Monotropa; species Monotropa hypopitys. The sequence continues at coordinate 3,628 of NMUG010013127.1, forward strand.
CTGAGTGACGGAATTTGTACTTCAGACGAGAGAACGGTTTCATAGCCATATACCAGGGAAAATGGACTCACCCCCACAGAGGTTCGAGCCGTAGTTCGATAAGCCATAAGTGCGTAGGGTAGCTTTTCATGCCAGTCTCGATGCGTATCCGTCATATTTCGGATGATCCTCTTGATATTTTTGTTTGCCGCTTCTACTGCCCCATTCATTTACGAACGATAGACAGTCGAATTCTGATGGTTGACTTTGAATTGACCGCAAAGCTTTTTCATGAGTGAGCTATTGAGGTTCTTCGCATTGTCAGATACAATTGTGTCAGGCAGTCTATAACGGCATATGAGATTGTTTCTGATGAAGCGCGTTATGACTCTTTCGGTTACATGAGCAAAACTGGCTGCCTCGACCCATTTAGTGAAATAGTCGATGGCTACCAAGATGAATTGATGGCCATTCGAGGCTTTGGGATGTATGGATTCGATGACGTCTATGCCCCAGGCTGAGAATGGCCAAGGAGAGACCATGACTTGTAGTTCTTTGGGCGGGGCGCGTAGGACGTCCCCATGAATTTGACATTTATGGCACTTCTTGACATACTTAATACAATGGGCTTCCATTGTCATCCAATAGTATCCGGTATGCAAGATTTTCCGGGCTAGCGTATGGCCGCTCATGTGTGGACCGCAAGTTCCTTCATGTATTTCCGTCATCAAGTCGTTGGCCATATAAGCATCTACACAGCGCAGAGGACCGTGCATAGATCGTTTGAATAGTATCTCACCACACAAGAAGAATTGGGATGCTAATCTTCTGAGAGTCTTTTGGTCATTGGTTACAGCGCCTTCGGGAAATACCCCGGTTTGCATGAAGACTTTGATATCATAGTACCACGGTTGGCCATCTCTTTCGTCGGTGATTAGGGTACAATAGGCAGGGGAATCTTTAAGTTGGATCTGTATGGCAGGAATTTTCTCCTCATCTGAGAAATGTATGGCAGCTGCGAGAGTTGCTAAAGCGTCTGCAAATGAATTTTCAGCTCTTGGAATATGGATGAACTCAACTTGTTTGAACTTGGTCCGGAGCTCTTTGACTTTCTGATGATAGGGAATCAGCTTTGGATCTCTAGTTCGAAAAGTTTCGTTACTTTGCTGAATGATTAGATCTGAGTCACCGTAAACCTGTAGATAGAAAATTTCATAATTCAAAGCCATTTGTAAACCCATGATACAGGCTTTATACTCTGCCATATTGTTGGTGATTACAGATTCGTCTTCGAATAGGAGCTTTGCTGCGGCGGGCAAGTGAGTTCCCTGCTCGGAGATTAGGACTGCCCCTATTCCAGCACCCTTTTAATTGTATGCTCCGTCGAAGAAAAGTTTCCATTCGGCAATTCGGACATCTTTTTCTGAACAGAAAATTGCCTCGTCGGGGAAAAGAGGTTCCATTGGTTTTTCATCCTCGACGGGGTTTTCGGCTAGGTATTCTGATATGACTCTTCCCTTTTCTGACTTCTGGGTGGTAAAGACGATGTCGAATTCGGATAAAATCATATGCCACCTCGCAATTCGACTTGAAAGCGTGGGTTTTTCGAAGAGGTATTTCAATGGGTCCATTCGGGATAACAGATAAGTAGTATGATGGATCATATAATGACGAAGCCGATGGACTGCCCAAGCTAACGCGCAATAGGTTTTTTCTAATGCCGAATAGTTGTTCTCATATGCGAGAAACTTCTTGCTTAGATAGTAAATGGCTTGCTCTTTTTGTCCATCCTCTGAGTATTGTCCCAGCATGCATCCCATAGAATGCTTGAGTACGGTTAAATACATAAACAGAGGTTTATTGGGCTGTGGTGAGACGAGAATGGGTGGTTGAAGCAGGTATTGCTGAATCTTTTCAAAAGAAATCTGGCATTCGGCAGTCCAGTCTTGAGGTGCATTCTTCCTTAGCAGTCGATATATAGGGTCACAAACTTGCGTCATTTGTGCTATGAAGCGACCGATGAAGTTAAGCTTTCCTAAGAAGGAACGGACTTCTGTTATACCAGATGGTATTGGCATTTTGAGAATGGCTTGGATTTTGGACGGGTCTATTTCGATATCCCTCTGACTGACCATAAATCCCAACAGCTTTCCTGATGTTACTCCGAATGCGCATTTAGCCGGGTTTAACTTTAACTGATATTTGCGAAGACGTTCAAATACTCGTCGAAGGTTCAACAGATGCTCCTATTTTTGTCGAGACTTGATGATCATGTCGTCTACATAAACCTCCAACTCTTTATGAATCATGTCGTGAAACAACATGACCATTTCCTTCTAGTAGGTTGCGCCTGCATTTTTCAAACCAAATGGCATGACCTGATAGCAGAAGACTCCCCAAGGGGTGAGGAAAGCAGTTTTGTCTTGATCTTCCGGGGCTATCCGAATTTGGTTGTATCCCGAAAAGCCGTCCATGAAAGAAAACATCTCGTGACCTGCTGTGTTATCCACGAGAATGTCAATATGAGGCAAAGAGAAATTATCTTTCGGACTGGCCTTGTTCAGATCTCGATAGTCGATGCATATTCGGACTTTCCCGTCTTTCTTTGGCACGGGGACTATTTTGGCGAGCCATTGCGGATATTCTACCACTCGCAAGAAGCCGGCGTTGAACTGTTTTATCACTTCTTCTTTGATTTTCAGACTCCATTCGGGTCGGAGCCTTCTCAACTTTTGCTTGATAGGTTTCATGGATGGGTCTATGGGGAGGCGGTGCTCCACAATTGAGGTATTGAGCCCCGGTATATCTTCATATGACCAGGCAAAGATGTCCTGGTATGCTTGAAGCAGTTCTATAAGTTCAGCCTTCTGGTTTGCATCTAGATGGATTCCGATTTTGACTTCCTTCGGTGTCTCTACAGTCCCCAGATTAATGGTTTTTGGTTCCTCGACGTTAGGAGTTTGCCTATTTTCAAAATTTTCCACCATTTCTCGGATCTCATATGGGACTTCATGGATAGCATTATCGTCAACCTCTATCCCCATCAGATCAAAATCTGTTTCAGTGTTGAAGTCGTGCTTTCTCAGTGCTAAGATTGTTTGATCATTTGAGTTAAAGGAACGAATTTTAGGATTCCTGAAAAGCAGTGATGATTTTTTTAGTCAGTATTTTGGCCTTGATTATTTTGACAGAGATAAAAAAAATGAGCAGAATAAACATAGCATTTTATTTATAAACATTGCGAGATAGCAAGAAACACAAGTCATACATAAAGAAAGCACACAAACGTATTTAGCGGAAGCGAAATACAAAAGACATGGGCTGATCGTGCCGTGGTTTACCAAAACACGCGGGCTTTCTTTGCTGGGGAGGACGTCCAGTTATGCAGTTTTTCGCCTGGGTAGGCTGGGCAGATAGTGTTCAATAAGTCAAAGTTTGGAGACGGTGGATCAATGGCAGCGATTTGTAATTCGCCGAAAATCTGCAATAAACCTTGGTCGTCGTCGTCAAATGTGAGTTTTCAGAAATCTGGAGATTCTTTGTTACAGACTGTGGTTCCTTCTCTTCTTTGGAGTCAGAACCGATAAATCCCATTGATATGAAGCTCTCGCTGATATGTGGCAGGGGCCTACTTAAACCCCTCCCTCTTCCTCGGGTTGATGCTTTTTGCTCCTGGAAAGACGGCATGTACCCTAATCCGAAGGTATGACATTGGGGCGGAAGGATCCGAGGTTCTGCCTCACCTTGTAAATCGATTCCCAGCCCTTTTCCACATTGGAAGCCATGGCGATGAAAGTACTTGATTACCATTTCAGTAGCTTTGGGAACTCGCGGGGGACACTGCATCCCATAAAGCACCGACGCACATTTGAAAGATTGGAAACTAGATGGTTCATTCATCTCGATCATTGGAATAGTCGGTGCTTTGTATATGGCGAAATCTGGTTCTGCAAAGATGGTGATAAGTTGACCGTCAGCTATAAATTTGATCTTTTGGTGGAGGCTGGATGGGATGCCTTCGGTCATATGGATCCATGGCCGTCCCAGCAAGAAATTGTAAGCTGATGGGATCTCCAGGACTTGGAATCGAATAGAAAAAGTGATGGGACCAATCTCAACAGGGAGTTCGATTTCCCCCAACGTTTCTCTGCGTGATCCGTCAAAAGCTCTTACTGTCATTGTACTATTTCGAAGATTCTCGAAATGTATTCCCAATCTGTGCAAAGTTGTACGAGGACAAACATTCAATGCTGAGCCGTTGTCAATGAGTACTCAAGCTACGATCATTCCTCTAGTCTTGACGGCGATGTGGAGGGCTTTGCTGTGCCCTGCTCCTTCGCTCGGGATTTCATCGTTGGAGAATGAAATGATCCCTGGTCCTATTATTAAGCCTGCCAGGACATTTGGAGTTATGTCTCCGGGGACCTGGGCTTTCTTCAGTACCGATAACAAGGCTTGCCTATGAGATTCGGATGTCAACAATAAGGTCAATATGTTGATATTGGCGGGGGGTTTTCTCAGCTGTTCCATGATGTCAAACTCGCTCTTTTTTAGCGTCTTGATAAACTCCTGCATTTTATCCTCTGTTATTTCTTCGTAATTCCTTTTGTTCTTATCAGCCTCAGCAGGGGCGTAAACTCTTCCTGATCTGGTAACTCCTCCGATGTGGTTGACTTGCCTTCTCAGAGGTTCTTCCTTTGGATTTATTTTTGAATAATCCATGGGAACTCGATGGGAATTGTAAATGGGGATCCTTGATGGTTGTGGCAGTATAACTCTAGGTCGGGTAGGCAATGAAATAGGTGCCATGGGCTGTTTCGGATTCTGAGAATTGCTACCTCGGGGCCTCCAGACTCCTCGGGATGGCCTATTGTACGATGCCATTGTCTGAGCTAAATAGATAACTTTGGGGAGAGTCTGAGTTAGCCGTGTTGCTACCTGTATGACAATCACTAAACTTAGATTAGTAAACCGGAAAAATCCCTAAGGATACTGGAGACAAATGGACTTTTTTTAAATTTATAACTCGGGATATGCCCCGGACATGAAGTCTGGAGCATTGTCTCGGATTGTAAATTTTGGAGAAATTGAAATGATGAGTCCATAGTCAAATCTTGACCAGTATTCCTAGAGACACTATCTATATTTTTTTTGGAAAATCTTTTTGTATTTAACAGAATGTATATAAGGATTCCCTTCAAAAGGAATATGTTCCCCTAAGAATAGCAATAGGGTTTTGGGTTTATGACTCTCTTTTTTTTAGCTTTTCTATATGCAAGATGAAGCTATGCAGTGGATAGGTTTCAAAGGTTCCCAAATCTTCAGACCTCCGGCCCCCGAAGGGTACCATCTTCGAGTCGGTGATTTGGTTTGAGTGCCTCATTTCGACTACTAACTTTTTAGGGTCGCGCAGCTTACTGTTGGGGCCCCGATGGGTTGATAGGGACAGCTTCCATTTTGGGCGGTAATGACCTCCACCCAAAATAGGTAATGATGCAAATGATGTATGAAAAATTTACAATGCAGTAAAAAAAAATTTTTTTTTGAAAATTGAAAGGAATCTTTTTTACAATATATGAATACATAAATAAATAACAAGCGCATTGGCGCAGCAAAATATTTTCAGCGAAGATTTTTTTTAGCTAAGCGCGTCACCTATAATGCCCCTGAAAAGGATAAACACAAATGTACATCAGTAATATTGGTCGAGAGATAATTGATTTTTGAATTGGAAGAAATTTTATTTTTGAAAATTTTCGGAAGCTTAAATCCTCATGGTCCCCAGCAGAGTCGCCAGCTGTCGCCTCCCTTCTTCGCTTCCACCCGATATTTTCAGGGGTCGCGTTTCTGGATGACGTACTTTGAATTTTCGGGGTTTAATGCGACTTTTGATAAATGAAAATTTATGATGGTTGGACTTACTTGATTTTAAAATATTCAGACTTAATAACGGTTTTATAATTGCCGAGGCAATATATATCCTATTATTAATCTATTTTTCAGAATCGCCACTCGGAATAGAGTTACGGTGTGCCAAGTCACCGGTTTTATTAGGAAAAGGTGGTCTGTGAAATCAGAAAATCGGGTTCGGAGATTTGGTTACGAATGGAGAAGGTGTTAGGCACCCCACTCGCCCTTTCGGTACTTCCTTTCTAAAAATAAAGTTTCTTCCAATTTAAAATCAATGATTTCTCGGCCAAGAGAAATAATCATAAAACTGATGCTTGAAGGAATTTACAGATGGGCAACGCCTTGATTCTGTTTTTGAGATTTTATTTAAAGAATTTGAAGAAAATAATTGAATTTTGAAATTTTTGATTGTTTTTGCATTTTTTAGTCGGACGGAGGTTCGACAGTGTTTCATGAAAAGAATGATTCTGTTATTGATTTTTGGGAATTCCAGAAGAATATCGAGCGACCCGGTATGAACTGATTCTCGAGATATTCTTCCGATCCAAATTGGTCAGCTACTACAAGTTTTCACTGAACAATACGAATCAAGGAATTGAATTTTTGATTTAAAGTATTTTGTTTTATTTGAGAAAAGCGATTGTTCTTATTTTTGGAAATTCCAAAAGA
>NMUG010013128.1:0-10185 GCA_002855965.1 Monotropa hypopitys
ATCCTCTCATCTCTCTGCCCAAACAAACTCAACTCTCTCTCAAAATCACACCTAAACTAGCCCAAATCAAATCCAAACCTCTCTCAAAAAACCTAAAACTCCCCCACATTCACCACTCATGAAAAGATTAAGGTAGAGTTTTCAAGCAATTACTTGTTCAAAAAATGAACAGTTTTCAGTTTTGTACTAAAATATGGGGTCAAGATTTTGTTATGATTATAATTTAGATTATCTGTAAATACCATTAGATTTAAATGGGGGTACTTTTTTATTTTCATTAAATAAAATTAAAGTAAAAAAGACAAAATATAATGATCTTTACTTAAATTTATTTGGTAAAATCTGAGTTCTGTCCGGGTCATATTTTGTATTGTGCTGATCACTACTTTTGGGAAATAATTTTGCATTTATATAACAAGATGAGTACAAATAAATCATGCCAACTGTATGCTAAAGGAAGACAAAGAATCAAATGTCATCTTTCACTTGGAAAAAAAGAAGAAGAAATGGCCAAATTAGATGGCCCACCAATTGGACAATTTGGCCATGTTTGGCCTATATAAGCAAGGCATTTCCAAGGCAATGGAGGAGAACTTTCACACAAATTTTTCACAATATTCTCATGAATTCAAGACCTTCCATACACATAGAAGCTCTGCCCAAAATTATCCTCTCATCTCTCTGCCCAAATCAAATCCAAACCCCTCTAAAAAAATCCTAAAACTCTCCCACATTCACCACTCATTCAATAACATCTCTACAAAATCCAAAAACTAAAAGCCTAATCCACAAAAACCAAAGTCCAAATCCTAAAAGAAAACCCTTTTCCGTCAAATCGAAAAAACCTGGAATCTAACTGAACCTCTGCCAAATTTTTGCTAACCCATTCTTACATCAAAGTCGCATTTTTTCTAGCCACCTTTCTGTATTTTATACCTCATATTGGGAAAGTTCCGGTTACTATTTCTGGGTTATAGTTTCATTATAGTATGGGTGACGCCCAAATACAATATGTCATTATAGTCGTGTGAATTGGATCAGAGAACTTATCCTACTTCAATTATAATTTGGACAAGGTATATAAATGTACAATTTCTTTTAATCGCAGCAATGTAATTTATTCCTTACTCTCATTTCATTCGTTGAAAATAAATCATCGATTTCATCGGTGACTTATTTTCCGCACTGTGAATTTTGATTTTTAAAAGTTCGTTAGACGATATTCTAGCTTTATGTACGACTATACCGACTGGCTATTTAATCAGATTATGAATTTTTAAGAGTCAATTTATCCCTATACTTTGAAGAATTGATCATCTAAATTTCAATGTGTGATATCTCAGCCTTGCGTATGATCTTCTAAATTCAAGCAGTTGGTAGCTCAATGACTTCTTCATCAAGGGCCTGCTCCACTACCACGACAGCTGGAGTATCCGGAAGGGCATCCTTGGGAGGGGGGTCAGCAGAAACGGTAGCAGAAGCCCCCGCAGTAGAGGTCATCGAAGGATCTTGAGGAAGTGTGCGGTCAGCCACCATAGATGAGGCCTTGCCCAGTAGGGGATCTCCATGCGTAAAGAAGAGTTCGTCGCGATGCCACAAGCATCCATATCAACCTGCTACATCTCCGTAAAGAAATAATACTTCATCTCCGGGAGTTTCTCTACGAATTGTCTTTCGTAGTTGGGCTTGGTCACTTCAGCCCCCTTGTTGTATGGTCCAGTGTATGAGTTGAGGGCGGCCTTCTGAGATTTCTCCATCTCGAGCTTCTTCGATTTCAGTTGGGCGTTAAGGGAAGCCCTTTCAGCATCAAAAGCCTTGGTTTTGCTTTCCAACACAACACGGGCATCGGCCATGCCCTTCAGACTCCTCTCCTCTAACTGGACCAAGACACTCTCCATCATTTTCACCCCAGCTTCAGCAGCACCCAAAGCCTTCTTCGTTTCATCGTGTTTCTGGATAAGGGATGCCATCTTGTTGATGTTCCTCTATAGTAGGTCAGAGGAGGTTTACGGCTTCTCTATGGCCTTGTCCTACTCGCTCTGCAGAAGGCACACACGACTATCAAGTTCGGTCGAGCATTGCAAGGCCTGTTCGATAATAGCAGAATGTAAGTCAGAAAGCATAGGCAAAGGGGAGCAAAAGGAGAGCATGTTTATTGACAAACTGTTTTTACCTTGACAGCATATACCAGAGCGTGGCGGGACATATCCATCATGCTTTGTTTTTGTTCCTCAGTAGCATCAATAAGAAGCATTACCGCACAACAGAGCCGACGTGCAACCTTCCCGTCGAAGATCATGTCTCCTTTCTTCACAATGACCCCATCCTCTTTCAGCAAGATGGGGTCCCAAGCTTCAGCAAAACTATGCTCAGGGCCCCCATTTCCTTGAGCATGACAGAGAGTAAACCTTTCTTCAACTTCTTGTTGGCTTGAGTGTCTGCTAGCGGATCAGCATCACGCTGACGAGTGCGACTTGGCTGATCAGCTGCCGCAGTATCGGTCTGGTGAGGCTAAGGGGGGTCTCACTGGAAGAGGGTGGGTGAGATGTCAGAACCGAAGCAGGTGGGGCTACCACCTTGTCGCCAGCTTGGGCACCCATCTGCAGCAGAGTGGGAGATCGGTCTCCCACAGGCTTCTTCATTATGTCCAACAAGGAAAAGGATAACATCCCGTCTGGTTCGTCTTCCCAATCACAGAACAGAGAGTTGAGTTGGAAGGGACTAGGAGAAGCCCTAGATGACGGTCCAGCAGCGTCGGGATCAGCAGAAGTTCTCCACCGTTCAACCTCTTCGAGAACGTCTTCCTCCTTGAGGTTAATCACCAGAGTTTCAACAACAGTGACCCCTTGATCTTCGGAGGGGCCATCTACAGGAATGACTAGTACGACAGGAGCAACGTCGAGATCAACCACCGAACGCCGCGCACCCCGATAGCTATGCAGTATGGTATGTATCCCAAGAGACTTTCCACAGACCGGTTGATCAACTTCCCGGTTGGGCCGACAATTTTGATCGTCTTGGAGATCTCTTATTCTTTACCCACTTGTAGTGGAGTGTGTCCCGATTTACGTGAGCGTTTGTAGCAACAACAAACAAAAAGTCATAGCAGTAAAAGAATGAAAGCAAGAAACAAGCAAGGAAGGGTACTGACGAGGAGCCTTGTCTCTTCGAGGAATTGGATTCTCCTTCTTTGAGGTGGGGTGAACTTCCAGTTCCCGATCACGATCAGGAAATCGTCATTGTCTCCTTTGGAGGAATCAGGGAGCCACAGAACCAGCTTTCCACTGTTGACCCGGACTTTCAAGTACCACACGCCCCCGGGTATGGTTGATGGTGTAGTGGTATAATAGTTCCCAGATGCCAATTTTTGATCCGGTTATCAGATTCAAGGCAGCGATGCCCATCACAGCTCGGACAGTGTTGGTCGCCACTTGCATCAGGATCAAATTCAAAAAGCAAAGGAAGTATCGGAGGAGAGGATGCAAAGGTAATCGCACCCACCCTCGACAATTTGGATTAATGGGATATGTGGAGTGTTGTTATCGGCTCTACTCCTGTCGTAATCAGCAGGAGCAAGGCTGATGGCAACGTCATCTGGTATCCCATACACTCTCGAAAAGCCTCAAGCTTCTCCGGAGTGTGAAACAAAGACCGAAAGAAGCTCATAGCCACAGTGATGGAAGTAGAAAGAAACTTACTCGAAGGAGAAGGGGAACAGGACAAAGAAGATTAGGGTTGTAAAAAGGAAAAGCAGAAGAGGATTCGAGAATGAGACAAGGGGGAGATTTGAATGCCCTCTATACATTTTAATCGAGGCGACGACACACGTGGAACGTCGTTTCCAACGGTCACATCTGTCTTAGGAAAAGTACGTGGGCCCCAGAACATTGATGGCGTAATTAATGTGGTACCTCTTCAGAATGGCGGTAGGCCTTCTCCGATAAGTGGAACGATAGTGTTTTGGGTGCCGTGAGCTCTGTCCACTCCCGTTATGCGGCTTAAGTAGCTAGAGCTAGGGGCAATTGTGGTGGGATTAATCTGGATTTGTCACGTGTTAATGGCAAGTTCGTATTATCCTAGCATCATGTGGTGGCTCGGCACCAGACTTCTACGTCATCAGCAACCTCACACTACGGATCAGGTCAGCCTAGTACGGCTAGACATTCTGATAGTGCGGGGACTAGTTATTCTGTGAAACTCACATATTTAGAATTAAGATTTAATCTTAAAAGAAATTTAATTTAAAAATTAAGAGAAATCGATTATTTAAGGGATATAAATTAATGAAATTAAGTTATAAAAATATGCATTAAATCCAAAAAGGTAAATAAGAATTTATGGTGAAGTTTGAGAATTTTCAGAAATGTTAAAGGAATTTAAAAAATTAAAGAAAATAAAAAGAATTATCGTATAATATTAAAAAAATATGAAATTCGATTTAAGGATTACCGAAGTTATGGCATACCCTCCCGCATCAAAATGTAACCGAAAGTTTAATTCAATATACTTTATAATTTTAATATTATCCAAAAACTAAGTATATATAATTTATAATAAGAAACAAAACAAAAAGAAAAGAATTAAATCAAAAAAAAGAGAGAAAGAGAGGGGTTCGGCAGGAGGAAGGAGAACAGGGAAGAACAAGGGGAAAATCAAAGACGCAATCTGACGCCCCGACGCACAAATTGAACATCGCACAAGGGTAAGATTTTTAATGCCATCACATCGACATATAATTCGAGTATCAAAAACTAGAAATCGTTCTTGAATCGGAGATTTTAGGATTTTATGATTTTAGGAAATTTTTAAATCAAATGATTCTGTAACATTTTTAATGAAATTAATTACATAGATTTATCGAATTAGTGTTTTAAAGGTCATTTCGACCTTAGGGATGCTGAAAAACTGGATTTAATGGCCGGATTCATGAATCCCGGGCCCAGAAGATCAAACAGTCGAGTTGTTCTTCGCAGAATTTCCAGTGGATACCGGTCCCCCATACCGCAGGGGACCGGTCCATCTTAAAGCTAATAGAGTAAGGTACCCTGAAGGTACCGGTCCTTCTTGAAAATATGGGTACTGGTCCCCGATACCGTCGGGTACCGGTGCCTCTTTGATAATTTTTGGGAAATTTTAGGAAAAGATTAAAATGATACCCCGACCTTTACAGCTAAGTTAAAGTAATGTAAGAAACTTAAATAAGCATAAAATTTGGGGTTTTAGTAATTCAGGAATTATTATTTATAAAGTTCTAGAAAGTAGTTATATTGCTATTATTTGATTTTCAGGATATACTATTACCACCCACGACCAAGGTGAGTGACTTGCACTTTAATATGGGAATTTTATGGTACATTTCCTAAATTATCTCTATCTTTCTTTGGGATTTATTTAATTAAATGTTTTAAATGCAATTCCATGGGTATGAAAATATTTACGAATCTACATACGGCCATTTCATGTTATGTAAAAGTGGCCCCACGCCTAGGAGAGATCTGGCATATGGCCCTTCACTAGGGGGTATAATTGACTAGCGTGCATGGCCCTATCAGCTAGGGGATATAATTGACTAGCGCACCGCTATATAAATCATGGCATAAGCGTCAGACGTCTAGCCAATCCAACTAGGGATGCCCAGCATGTTTTTGTTCCAGTACGTACTACAGGACCATTCTTGGTACGATTTATGATATGACAGGACCAATCCTGTATGGCCAATAGATATCAGTAAAGAATAGAACAGGATTTCAGAATTTAGTTTTAATGTGTGAACAAGTTTAAAGAAAAATAACCTGAATATTCGTACTGATCAGTTTCAGTTTATTATTATCGGCCATCTACATTTATTAAGAATCTGAATTATTGTCGGTTCAGATTATGTTATGATATGTTATGACAGGACAAGTCCTGTAATGATATTTTATGATATCAGTACGATATTCATGGTTTATTATGTATACTAAGACAACTATAATTACCCAGTTTCAGACACGAACTTTTATTGTCATGCCCCAGATTTTCAAACCATTTTGTTTTTGAAATACAATTTAAATAATAAACAGGGGATATAATCACTTGCCATCCAGATACAATCTGTTGAATTTCTCATTACATCACAGAGCAGTACAAAGTAGAAGTACAAAAAAGGTACAAGAGCAAAAGGAAGTACAAGTAATGGCCTACTACAACTGCTACAGTGGAAAGAGAGAGCTACAAGTACAAGAAAAGAAACTACAACTGAAAGCACTCTGCAAGAGAAGCTACTGAAACTAGAGTAGCTGAGCCCAAGAAAATCCAACAGCTGACTCTAACTCCAAGTCTGTCTAGCCCTACAAAACAGACTAAAAAAGAGAGAAAGGAGGATCTGAGAAAACCACAGCTCAGTGAGAAAACCCCTTACTACTACCAAGCATGCACATGCAGTGCGTGCCTACGTGTCCACAAGTAAACATACAGAAACAATAAGGAAACCAAAGTGCATGTAGTGTAAACTTAACTCAAGGCAATAGTGACACAGGCGTATCGCCAACAAGGTGTGTCTAACCAAAGTCGCAACATCAAATGAGTACAAAGAATACGACATCCCAAGTCTAACCGAAACAATCTCTAATCTCAACTCAACCAACCTTACCACTAAGGTCAAGCAGCTCCAAGGATCAACTAAGGATCCTAAACCAAAGCAAAGATAAGATATCAAACACTAGCTTACCTCACGTAATTCATTAACTATCATTATCATTACGTATTGGATTCATATACAACTTTGGATATTTGAAATATTCATTTATTTCTTTTCCACCTTTCCATTTATTGATTTCATAACGTGGATAAACTACGGAATCCCATCATAAGTACATTCCGGGTATCCTACCATTCTTGCCACATTACTCATTCACATTAGTAAGTCCATACCTCTTCGTAACATGGATAAATCACGGAATCCCATCATAAGTACATTCCGGGTTATCCTACCATTCTTTTTTGTCATACCTCCATAGTGTATAATGTTGATAGGGTAGGATAGGTCTAGTGCTGGCCGACACACTAACCATCCTCTCCGTCATTCCCAAAGAACATTGAGAGGGATAACGTCACCCCCATTGTACATAATGTCGTGGATGGAGCGATCATCCCGGGAATCCCCTCATAAGTACATTCTCGATAAATAATCTGATTTCCCTAAATTATTGGGAGGGCCCCCGACACTCTATGATTCCACGTGTTAAGTATTTCCATCGCACTAGAAACAAATCCAAGAATTCCCTCATAAGTACATTCTTGATTCGTCCTTTCATTTCTTTTTATTCGTTGTTACCGTACTTAACCAAGGTCATCAAACCACATTGTTCCATCTAGATCGTACTATCCCACGTCAATGTATTCGATCACATTCATTTTTATTACAAGTTTCTCAAGTGATAGATTCAAGGTCTAGTAGAGTAGTCCTCGTAGGATACATCCCCTCATATTTTACGTTCACTGGATATACGAAGTATGTCGCTAAGTTTTCCCATTCCAAGCCCATCCTTGACAACATCAAGGGGGAACAATCCACCAATTCCATCCTTTACCAAGGTTAACGATTCATTTCAGCATTCACCCTTGATGAGCTCAAGGGCGACCAATGAGTATAAGGGTACATACAACCGCGACAATCCCAAATGAAAATCCATATCAATTAGGAGAAGTCACCACGATGACCAAAGGTCCAACTAGACCCAATTTGACTCCAACGGTCCACCTAGGACTTTTATCGAACACTAAGAGTCCCATAGGTTCAAAGGGACTTATTATGATTTTAAAGGCTCAATGCACCCAAGTGTTCTGCATACATGTCCTACGACAATTCTAATGTCACGATAACCCCAAAACACGATTTAAGATTTCCAAAGGCATTTCGTCGAACACTTGGTGGCCCTAAACTCCAATGGCCACGAATTACCCTACAAGCCACCAAAAACACAAATCATCCCTCTTATGGGAATTTCGTCGAATACCTAGTGGGCACAAGATCACCATTCAATTCCACCATAATGTAACCCTAAGTCACATACAATATACATACTATGGCTACCAAATCGGACCTATGTACACCCACACATACTTAATAGGAGTTAAGAATTTACCCACCAGAGATTCGCTGGAGCTCCAAGATCGCCAAAAAAACATCCTTAACACTGCCGCAAACCGGAACCGTCATTGCGTAGATCGTCTCGCCCTCGTCGATGTTTGTGAAGGGCAAACTCTACAAAACCCAAAGATTTGCCATGAAATCAAGAGAGAGGGAGGAGAGAAATGTTTTGTAGAGAGAGAGAGACTTACAAAATGGGAAGGAAGAGAGAGATCTTGGGACTGAATTTTGGGCTCTAAAATGCCCTCAACACGCATCTAAACCTATATATACGCCCCAAGGGAAATTATAAAAAAGCCCTCTAAAAATCCTTCGGAACCCTCTGTGCACCGGTGCAAGGCAAATCTGCACCGGTACAAAATCCTCAAAATTTCGAACAGTGAGTTTGTACACCAGTGCAACTCCCCTTTGCACCGATGAAAACTTGCCAAGAAGTGAGCAGAAGGTTTGTACACCGGTGCAGCCATTCCATGCACCGATGCAAACTTCCATGAACTCTTGCACTGGTGCAATACCACTTTGCACCGATGCAAACTCCTCTTGATACTAAATTTCAATGCCAAGGATCCCTGAAACTTCCCCGAGACACCACAAATCAACCACGAACAATATGTATGAACTAAGGAGGAGTCTAAAACCTAATTTCAATCGCCAATACAACCGTCCACACTAAAATCCATTAATCGAATAGAGTAGTGAATTTAATTCTGGAAATGCCGTTAGAAAATACGAGTCGTGACATTTATGACTCAGTTTATAGTTTCTGTAATTTAAACGAAATATACAGTTTACAATTCATGTTCATATCTATGGCGCAAAAATCTATATTACTGTGTACGTCACCCACACGAGCTTTCATCTTATGTTTTAAAATATATTTTCAGGAATATGATCAGTGGGATAACTAGTAGGAATTCACATCAGTCTTAGTGGTATGTTTAGTTAGTTGTTTATTTTATTTATTAGTTTAGATTCTCTGAGCTTTTTACCTGTTTTATTTCAATCATTTATTATATATATAAATGTAAATGTGTGTTTATTTTATTTCTTTCACTGTAAAAAATCATCATTTATTCTTAAATACTTAAGAATAGTCAAGTATGGCCTTGGGTGATTATGATAATTACCTGGCGTGATTATGATAATTGCCCGGCGTCTGTCTCGATGACCTCAGAGGATGGGTCTAGGTGACACGCACAAATCGAGAAATGGTCCAAATTTTAGATTTAGTGGTATCAGAGCCCGATTTATATAAAATTTGGGCTATGTAGGACTGCAAGTGAGATGTAAAATATATGAGAGATATTATATGTGAAAATTACCTTAGTAAGGGTGTATGTTGTTGTGCCGAGAAATTTTACCGTCCTTCTCTCGTAGGAGGAGTCGTTTTCCAGGACATAAGAATCCGCACTGTTGCCGGTTTTAAATTTTCAGAATCGCCATTCGGTATCGAGTCGTGGTGTGCCAAGTCACCGGTATTTTATTTTGTAAAGAATGTTTAATTTGATTTGGAAATGTGCCCTTTATTTGGAAAAGGTGTCTGCAAACTAGAAATTCGAAGTTCGGGGATTAAATTACGAATGAGAAAGGTGTTAGGCACCCCACTCGCCCTTTCGGTATTTTCATTTCCAAAAGTAAATCTATTTTTAACCCGAAATCAATTATCTTCTCGGCTAAGAGAAATTAATAAATATTACTGACATGAATGAAATGAAATGAATTAAACGACTTCTGGATGATAGTTGTTGACGGGCAGATTTCGGCCCGATTTGGTTTCTAAAAGAATTACAGGCGGCCTTTCGGCCCGATTTTTTATAAGAAAGAATTATTTTTGAGCCGGACAGAACTTCGACGAAAAATGGTTTTCTACGATCGGGAAGAATTCCGACTGCGTTTGAGAAAATGATTTTGTTTTGTTAATTTGGTTTTATTTGCGACAGTCAGGTAGAACTTTGACTCTATTTTGGAAATAAATTTCAGCCAGGCAGAATCTTCGGCTGAAAAGTGTTTTTCTACAGTCGGATAGAATTCCGACTGAGTTTGAAAAATGATTT
>NMUG010013129.1:0-10185 GCA_002855965.1 Monotropa hypopitys
AAAAACTCACTGCAATGTCACGACCGGTCGACGGCGTTATAGTGTACCGGTCGACACACTTATAAAATCCCTACTGAAATGCCCCAACCGGTCGACGCTAGGAAAAGTGCTACATTTTGAAAATGAAGCCCAACCTCGACCATAACTCCTCCCGGGACTTCTCGGAACATCCCGAATCAAATACGAACCAAGCGAGTGAACCGATAAGGAGTCCTACACCTAATTTCCATAATGAAAACATAAGCCAAGGGATCCCTACTAAAATTTATTAACCGAATGGAATGACGAATTAAAATTCCAGAAATATTATTTCGAAAATACGGGTCGTTATAGGCAGACTCATTCGGAGTATTGCCACACACTATTGTTGTCGCTCCAATGCGCGGCTATTACTTTTAGTTTTGCTCGACAGAGACGGGATGGAAATCACCCCTTAAAGAAACTTTGTCCTCGAAATTGGGTAGGAAAAGAGAGGGGGTGGAAATCATACCACCGACTAACGAGACCAGCATATTCACTCTTCAACAATTGAATCGGAAACAAAACTCACTTTCACAACAAACTCCTCAAGAGTTGGATCTCACGAAACCCGAAATTATCTACCAAAGGGATGCTTGGATTTGATACGGTTGTTCGGACACTCGGTCGAACATAGATACAACCTTGCCTCAACATCCAATGATTCATCCACGACATCCACAATGCAAGGGCACACTTCACAAACCGCATGCTTACGATCATGCCAAAAAGGGAAATGCTTCTCGATACGACACGGATACACCGACGTGAATTGACTCCATAGAGAAACCAAAAGGAGGGAGGCTCCACAAGCGACAACCTCCACAAGAACCAAAACTTGCAATCCTCCTACTGCGGTTCTCACTCAACAAATACAAACAAATCGATTGTTACCGACATTAATACTCTTTCTGTAATGACCTAGAATTCTGAACAATTTCGTAAATGTCATTATTGTTGATATCGAGCCTCACTCGATGAAATTCAATGGTTCAAGGCAGTTAGAGTCCCCGGTAGTGGATGGCGTTGTCCTAGGTTTTCTGGCAATGTGCCGAGGGTATTCTAGGCCTATTTTGACTCCAAACTATTTTCTGAATTCTAAAATGTTCTTCATCAATGCCATATAGAATTCAATTATGAATCCAGCGCAACTTGAATCGTCTCAATCGAAGTTCGGACGAAGAAGTTATGACCAAAATACTCTCGGAATAATTTTTGACCTGGAGGCTTCGTCCCCATTTGCTTCGTCCGGACGACGGGTCCAGAAGAATGAAATTTTGGTTCAGGAGGTTTCGTCCGAACCATGGTGGTCTTCGTTCGAACCATGGGGGTTTCGTCCGGACGACCATGACCTTCGTCCGGACGATGGTCTGCTGAAATGCGCGATTTTGCTTGTTTTTAATGAGGGGCACTTTGATAATCTTGCCCAAACTCGGTTTTTAACCCCAAAAATATTCAGCACTCTCCTTTTTCCTCATTTCTAACCCTAAAGCTCTCTCATCTCTCTCTCCCTCCATTAATGGAGATTCTTCTTCCTCCTTCAAATACAAGGCCTTGCAAGGCTTGGATGAAGAAATTCTGAGAACAAAGGTTGTTCCCCTTGCTCCTAGCTCTCCATCAAACCCAACCACTTCTCTTTCCGACAATATTTGGATTTTTGGGCGTCCTTCAACATCGAGCAATGAAATTTCTCCAAGGAGAAACATTGTTCCCCTTGGCGAGACCTCCGCGGTGACCCACATGGTTTCACCCTCCGGTGACTTTTGGAACTCCGGCGACATTCCAGCGATGAGCTATGGAGGTGCGGTCTTAAGGAACGTTGAAGAGGATGAGGAAATCTACGCGGCGGCGGGTTCGGTTCACGCAACATTTTTCCGACGACTTTCCGGCGTTTGCTCCGGTGGGTAAATTCTTGACTTCTATTAAATATGTACGCGTGTGTGTATGTAGCTCGTATATCCGTGTCCTAATTTCCTTAGAATTGTGATCGTGTGGCATTCGGGATTAGGATAGACTCACTCATAAGATCACTTACCTCGATGAGCTGACTTGTTTACCTTGAGATGACTAGAATGGATATAATAATCATGCGACGATAGAATGGTTAATTGGAGGTCAAATTGTGGTTACTTGACTAGGTAAATTATCCTAGGAGTGTGATGATGATACGTGCTTGACTAACGACCTCATGAATCACAAATACTCTTTTAGTAAAATTTACCGTCACTTGATTATCGTGAGACTTGAGTTGGGAAGTCATTGGTTGAGTCGGATCAAACGGTGCCTACACACCTCGCAAGATAGTGTACTAATAATTTACCCGAGAACCCTTAAATGATATGTACATATATATGGAACTGAGGTCAAAGGGTGGCATTAGGTAAAGTAGTGATCTTGTTGATTGTGCGAAGTCTCGCTTGGCACCGCCGAGGTCGGAGACATGGACTCGCCCACTTATGTGTAGAGTATGAATTGAAACGGGTGATCGAACTTGATGTCCACCCGAATGGGACAACCTTGTGGGTTGCCTCCCTTTACATGGTTAAGGTTGAGTTTACAATGTGAAATCCGATGAGAGGTAACATTATTCAATGAACTTCCAAAATAGAGGATGTGCCTACCAAAGGCTACTCGTGTACTATCTTGAACCTATCACCTCTAAATGAAGAATGAAAGAAAGAGAGATGACCTATGTGCGGGTACTAGCGTTGGCTAGGGGATTAGAGGTGGAGAGTGGGATTGTTGAATGCATCAATGAAATGGTGGTAATAATAGAGGATGTGACAACTTGGCTAATGATAAGACTAAGGGAAATGGGAACACTAGCATGGCTAGAAATCACAAAACTTGAGACACTAGCGTTGGCTAGGAGAAATGCAAATGACATAATGTAATGAAACGAGAAAGACTAGCGGTGGCTAGGAGTACAACACACTAGCGGTGGCTAGGAAAGGAGTAAAAAGTAACATACTAGTCTTGGCTAGAAAACGTGAATGACAGTAATGTAACAACATGATAATACGAACGATGCGACCGATGCGATCTACTAGCCGTGGCTAGAAAATATCTCTACTAGCCGTGGCTAGAAATATTCTGATAGGGATTATTGATACGATATATGAGAACGGACTTATGATGGGGTTCTCGGGATGGTCGCTCCATCCACGATATTGTGTACAATGGGGGTTACTTGGGCCCTCCCAACGTTACTTGGGAAACGCTAGGACAGGATTTGGGTTAGTTAGTCGGCCAACTACTACCTTTTCCCCCTATCAACGATACTTGACTTTATTTGGAACGGACTTATGATGGGGTTCCAATGACTTATCTACGCAACAATAAATATGCTTGCCTGGAGTGGACTTATGATGGGACTCCACGGAATATTCATACCACGAATTAAATATTATAACTTGGAATAGACTTACGATGGAATTTCAAGGGGAAACTCTCCCTATGAACAAAAAGGGGAATTTAAATGAAAGTGTACCAAAGTAAGATGTGAATTGCACAAAAGGAAGAAAGTAACTGAACATCCCAAGCATTAACGGAATGTGTAGGTTAAGCAACTTAACTCCATGGATAGGTGGCGAGACTTGGGAGTGGTGTGTGCTACGGTTACCCATATACGCATTGCGCAGATTCTTGATAGCTCTCTAGGTTATCCTACCTTAGTAGAGAGTGAGTTGTGATGACTTGAGGTTGAGTTAGATTAGCTTATAGGCTTGACACTTTTAATTCCCTTGTACTTGAGAAGATTAGTTGACGGACCTATAGCTAGGTCGTCTTTCACTGCTTACGTTTCCTTCGCTCTACTGCTTTATTACTCGAGTTTCTCTTTGCAGCTTTACTACTGTTATTGCCACTACAGTTGTGATAGTCCTTTACAGCTTCTACTTGTGCTGACCCCTCCTAGGCATGCACCGTCCGTGCATGTTTGGTAGTGGTCAAGATTTTATCTACTGAGCCCGTGGTTTGCTCAGACCTTCGTGGTCCCCCCCACAGGTTGTTGCAGGGACTAGGAGGATGCTTGGATCTGGATCTTAGTCAGCTGCTAGATTTTTTTAAGGTACTTGCAGGGTTCTCCAGTTGTGCAGCTCTTTCCTTTCTTTCTGTTATCTCCCGGGGGTGGGATGGATGCTCACAACACTTCACTTTGTAGTTCTACACCGTTGTAGCCTTGTACGACATTTGTGGTCTTCCGCTTTTCTTAGATATTGTATCACTTGTACCTTGAAATGTAATGAGAACAGAATGGAATGTGTAGATACTACAAGTAATGTATCCCCCTGCTTTTATTTAAATTGTTTTAAAAAAATGGTTTGAAATTCCAGGGCGTGACAACTTGGTATCAGAGATTTCGGTTCGAATACCTTGGAACCGTGGGGAGACACCTAGTCTCCATGGGTTTTCTTTGTCATTACATTGTTCTTTGATCGTGTCTGTGTGCTTGTGACGCACTCTTGCTTCTTAGTTCTGCTTCTTGTTGATACTCTGTTTGTTCTGTCTCCTTCCACGGATGTCGAATTTCTCCATCCCTGGGAAGTCGAGTGTTGATCTTTATGGCAAGTTTAGTTACCTTGTAGTTGTTGAATATCTCGATATCCCTATCCTTGGCATCTTTGATGCATTCCTTGACGGTCTTGTGCTATTGTGGTCTCCTCTAGGATTGCTGGAGTTGAGTCGGTATCTGTAATAGGTTGAAACCCGTTGGAAAATCTTGAGGTGATTGTAGTGGTTTCTTTTACCTTGTTGCTATATAGGTAAAAAAATCTCGATCTTATGATGGCGTAGTAGAATTATCTTGGGAAGTTCTGGCACTAGTCGGCGATTCTTAGTACCTTGTTGAGCCCCTTGAGAGTAGGTGGCTTGATCACTGTGGTTTTGTGATGCAAATTCCGAGAAATTGTGGTAGGATTGGCTTGTTGGTCTGTAGGAATTCGCGCTTGTTCCGGGTTTTAATGAGTTCTTTAAGGCGTAGTCGTGATTTTCTGGTTTTGCTCTTTTAAAGAGGTTGAGTTGCCTGCGTTTGCCTGTGAAGCGAGGTGTCCCAACGCCTTTGTTCGTTAGCACGTTAGTGTAAGTCCGATGGTAGCGCATCCTTTTTGCCTGGTCGTGGTTTCGCGATGGTTTGTAGTCGGTAAAATCGTTCGAGATTCGATGTAGATGTTTGTGAAATAAAGTTTGGAGTTGTTGTTTTCGTGGCAACCAGACGCTTCTTGGAAGCTACTTGTTCTTCTCGTGCCCATTTGAACTTCACAGCGACCTAAATTGGTTGCTAGTCGTGTGCTAGCTTCTCAGAAAGATTTCTTCGCTCGGTTTTTCTCTGCGCAATGGCATGCGCTGTGCAGTTGCAGCAACTCTCGGATGTGATTCTCTCGTATCCTGTTGGTTGGGCCTCGATCTCGCATTACATCGCTCCCTGGCTGTGTCCAACTTGTTCACGCACGGCAGTGCTCCGTCAGTGCGACCTTGTCTAGGTCGGCCAGTTGATTCCCTACCTCGTATAATCATGATTATGATCCCTTGTTTCTTCGGATCTGTTCTTGTGCGGCATGGTGCCGACAGTACGACAAGTTTTTGCCCAGCGCAGCAATGGACGATTTAATCCCGCACCTATGTTCTGCAATGTCTTATTCCGATTGGCGATGCTTTGGCTCGGTAA
The DNA here is from genome assembly GCA_002855965.1 of Monotropa hypopitys. Lineage (NCBI taxonomy): Eukaryota > Viridiplantae > Streptophyta > Magnoliopsida > Ericales > Ericaceae > Monotropa > Monotropa hypopitys. Next base: position 5,684 of record NMUG010013129.1, read on the forward strand.
TACCCGTGCGGCTCCATCCTTCGAGTACTCTATCGACAGTAAACTGTGGAGCGTGGACTTGAAGTCATAGTGTGGATCAATTGCGATACTGTTTTCGGTCGATATCAGAGTTGCGTAGCGGCTACAAAGAAATTCAAGTTGGCAATTGTTTGTTTCTAGACTTCGGTTCGAGAGAGGAACCAATCTTGGCAATGCACCTGTTGGCATCCACTCCTTCGTTTCAGCAGTTTGTTTGGCGGTGCGACAACTTTCGTGCAAATATCGCTTCACTTCTTTGGAACTGTGGTGTGTAAAAACCCTCTGTTGGATTTGCGATCTCTTGGTGAATTTCTTGACCGAGTGTCAAAGTCCTTCGTGTTATTCCAGTTGCTGATGATGAACAACGCTGATCTTGCCTCCACTTGTTCAGTTGGATGTGCTCTTGAAATTCCTATCGATCTCGAGAATCATTTTGAAACCCGTGACGTTGGGTAGACCGTTGTAGATTGGGAGCGAGTGGTTGAGTCGGTGATTCTTACACCTTCTGTGTAAAATCGACCGTGTGCGTTTTCTTTGATCATGCGATTATGGATGACCCAAGGAGGTTGAGTGGAGTACGTGTCCGGCCGACAAATCTCCAAATCAAGCCCTTGTGTCACTTGATGTCACATTGGGTGTGTGTGGGGGGATATATATGTCCATCTATATATTTATCTATGTATATATATGTGGGGGGTGTCCGTGGGAATTACCGGTGCGAAAATTGTATAAAAACGCACGTATGAAAATGGTGAAACAATAATAATAATGAAGATCGACGATCGTATTTCCGTTCTTGTTTCGTTGCTCCTTTATACTTCTTGTTGTATTCGGCTAACGATCTCCTATGTTTGAAATTTGGAGCATCTAATTGTGTGTCGTACCCTTGATGAGATTGATCATTGTACCAATGCGTCCGCACCATCTCGGGAGTTGTCCCTTTGATCCTTTGTGAGACACGCGGTTCGGTTTGGCTTGATTTCTACAAATTGTTGGCTCCTAGTCCTTAAGGGAAAGGTTTCACCTATGGTTGCACTGTGCATGGGTGGTTGTCTCTTAAGAACGATTGTTTGCTTGTTGATGCCCTCTTGCCTGTTAGTAGTTTCTTTAAAATTTTTTGGTTGCATGGTTGACTATTGATTGGTTCTTTGGGAAATATTGTCCTCCTTGTTGTTGCCCCATGGATTGGTGGTTGTCTCTTTTTGAGAAAGACCGTTCGCTCGTTGTTGCTCTACAAATTGTTGGTCAGCTCCTTTGAGAACTATGACTCCCTTCATTGTTGCATCATTGTTAAATTGACGACCGTATCGGTGTCCTTTGTATCGGGGTCTATCCCCTTTCTATCTTGTTGCGTGGGTTATGGCACAAACATGAACTTTTGTTCTTTGGTGTTTCGATGCACTCCTATCCCTAGTAAATTTCGGGGACGAAATTCTTATAAGGAGGTTGAGATGTAACGACCTAGAATTCTGAACAATTTCTTAAATGTCATTATTGTTGATATTGAGCCTCACTCGATGAAATTCAATGGTTCGTGGCAGTTAGAGTCCCCGGTAGTGGATGGCGTTGTCCTAGGTTGTTCCGCCAATGTGCCGAGGGTCTTCTAGGCCTATTTTGACTCCAAAATATTTTCTGAATTAAAAAATATTCTTCATCAATGCCGTAGAGAATTCAATTACGAATCAAACGCAACTTGAATCGTCTCAATCGGATGAAAAAGTTATGATCAAAATACTCTCGGAATCATTTTTGACCTGGAGGCTTCGTCCGGACGACGGGTCCCGAAAAATGAAATTTTGGTTCAGGAGGTTTCGTCCGGACCATGGGGGTCTTCGTCCGGACCATGGGGGTTTCATCCGGACGTCCATGACCTTCGTATGGACGATGGTCTGCTGAAATGCGCGATTTTGCTTGTTTTTAATGAGAGGCACTTTGGTAATCTTGCCCAAACTCGGTTTTTAACCCCAAAAATGTTCAGCACTCTCCTTCTTCCTCATTTCTAACCCTAAAGCTCTCTAATCTCTCTCTCCCTCCATTAATGAAGATTCTTCTTCCTCCTTCAAATCCAAGGCCTTGCAAGGCTTGGATGAAGAAATTCCGAGAACAAAGGTTGTTCCCCTTGCTCCTAGCTCTCCATCAAACCCAACCACTTCTCTATCCGATGATATTTGGATTTTTGGGCATCCTTCAACATCGAGTAATGGAATTTCTCCAAGGAGAAACATTGTTCCCCTTGGCGAGAGCTCCGCGGTGACCTACATGGTTTCACCCTCCGGCGACTTTTGGAACTCCGACGACATTCCGACGATGAGCTATGGATGTGCAGTCTTAAGGAATGTTGAACAGGATGAGGAGATCTACGCGGCGGCGGGTTCGGTTCGTGGCAACATTTTTCTGGCGACTTTCCGGCGTTTGCTCCGGTGGGTAAATTCTTGACTTCTATTAAATATGTACGCGTGTGTGTATGTAGCTCGTATATCCGTGTCCTAATTCCCTTAGAATTGTGATCGTGTGGCATTCGGGATTAGGATAGACTCACTCATAGGATCACTTACCTCGATGAGCCAACTTGTGTACCTTGAGATGACTAGAATGGATATAATAATCATGCGACGATAGAATGGTTAATTGGAGGTCAAATTGTGGTTACTTGACTAGGTAACGTATCCTAGGAGTGTGATGACGATACGTGCTTGACTAACGACCTCATGAATCACAAATACTCTTTTAGTAAAATATACCGTCACTTGATTATCGTGAGACTTGAGTTGGGAAGTCATTGGTTGAGTCGGGTCAAACGGTGCCTACACACCTCGCAAGATAGTGTACTAATAATTTACCTGAGAACCCTTAAACGATATGTACATATAAATGGAACTGAGGTCAAAGGGTGGCATTGGGTAAAGTAGTGATCTTGTTGGTTGTGCGAAGTCTTGCTTGGCACCGCCGAGGTCGGAGACATGGACTCGCCCACTTATGTGTAGAGTATGAATTGAAACGGGTGATCGAACTTGATGTCCACCCGAATGGAACAACCTTGTGGGTTGCCTCCCTTTACATGGTTAAGGTTGAGTTTACAATGTGAAATCTGGTGAGAGGTAACATTATTCAATGAACTTCCAAAATAGAGGATGTGCCTACCAAAGGCTATTCGTGTACTATCTTGAACCTATCACCTCTAAATGAAGAATGAAAGAAAGAGAGATGACCTACGTGCGGGTACTAGCGTTGGCTAGGGGATTAGAGGTGGAGAGTGGGATTGTTGAATGCATCAATGAAATGGTGGTAATAATAGAGGATGTGACAACTTGGCTAATGATAAGATTAAGGGAAATGGGAAAACTAGCATGGATAGGAATCACAAAACTTGAGACACTAGCGTTGGCTAGGAGAAATGCAAATGACATAATGTAATGGAACGAGAAAGACTAGCGGTGGCTAGGAGTACAACACACTAGCGGTGGCTAGGAAAGGAGTAAAAAGTAACATACTAGCCTTGGCTAGAAAACATGAATGACAGTAACGTAACAACTTGATATTATGAACGATGCGACCGATGCGATCTACTAGCCGTGGCTATGAAATATCTTTACTAGCCGTGGCTAGGAATATTCCGATAGGGATTCTTGATACGATATACGAAAACGGACTTATGATGGGGTTCTCGGGATGGTCGCTCCATCCACGACATTGTGCACAATGGGGGTTACTTGGGCCCTCCCAACGTTACTTGGGAAATGCTAGGACAGGATTTGGGTTAGTTAGTCGGCCAACTACTACCCTTTCCCCCTATCGACGATACTTGACTTTACTTGGAACGGACTTATGATGGGGTTCCAATGACTTATCTATGCAACAATAACTATGCTTGCCTGGAGTGGACTTATGATGGGACTTCACGAAATATTTGTACCATGAATCAAATATAATAACTTGGAATAGACTTACGATGGAATTCCAAGGGGAAACTCTCCCTATGAACAAAAAGGGGAATTTAAATGAAAGTGTACCGTAGTAAGATGTGAATTGCACAAAAGGAAGAAAGTAAGTGAACATCCCAAGCATTAACGGAATGTGTAGGTTAAGCAACTTAACCCCATGGATAGGTGGCGAGACTTGGGAGTGGTGTGTGCTACGGTTACCCATATACGCGTTGCGCAGATTCTTGATAGCTCCCTAGGTTATCCTACCTTAGTAGAGAGTGAGTTGTGACGACTTGAGGTTGAGTTGGATTAGCTTATAGGCTTGACATTTTTACTTCCCTTGTACTTGAGGAGATTAGTTGACGGACCTATAGCTAGGTCGCCTTTCACTGCTTACGTTTCCTTCGCTCTACTGCTTTACTACTCGAGTTTCTCTTTACAACTTTACTACTGTTGTTGCCACTACAGTTGTGCTAGTCCTTTTCAGCTTCTACTTGTGCTGACCCCTCCTAGGTATGCACCGTCCGTGCATGTTTGGTAGTGGTCAGGATTTTATCTACT
>NMUG010013130.1:0-10185 GCA_002855965.1 Monotropa hypopitys
ATTTTTACATTATTTTATTTTTTTATATTTATATTTTAAATTTCCTAATCTGGTTATTTTTTCCGAATACCCTAATATCGATATCTGGAACTGTTCAGATACCGATATCTGGAAACATAGCAGGATATCGGTTTCTTGGATCTCGGATACCGATTTCTTGGATTCTTCTAGAATATCGATATCTAGAACAGATTGGGATACCGATATCTAGGGAATATCTAAGGATATTGATTTCTGATGTCCTAAGATATCGCATACATTAAGTCTCTAGATATCGATATCTAAGCCTACTAGGATATCGATATTTGGGAAAAATTCTAAGATATCGGTTTCTGGTTAACCCAAGATACTGCTGCCATGTATTCTCTAGATATTGATATCTGGAAAGGCCTAGATATCGATATCTAAGAAAACTACAGACTTCGAAATTTCAACCATGGTGAGTTCTGGTGATCCAAATTTACCCAATTCTTAACCAAAATCAATCAAATAAAATCTACTGGATTCCTAAGGGTGAGTACAAGTTACTACATAAGCTTTGATGCGAAAATTACCTCAATTAGATGTGTTTTGAAAATAAAATCGGATTTTGCGATGAATGGGTTTCTGATGAGACATTATTCATCATCTTCTTCGATGAAATTTCTAAATTCTGATTATGGGTTCTAAAACTCCACAATGATTTCTATGAACTCATTCCTCTTACTCTCAATTGCTCACTCTCTTTCGAATTTGATTTGGTTTTTGCAGTTGGTTTTACAAAAATATGAGTCTGCTACGTAAATGAGTTTATACAGCTTATACCCATTCCATCAATGGCTGCCATGAAGCTCTTAATTTGACAACTAAGAGTTCAATTTCTTTCAATTGTTTGCTCATTCGACAACTAGCAAGATCTGAGACAGCACAACACATGCATACACATTGTTTGTATCGCCATATACATGTCTTCCCTTCTCCTTCGACACCACACAGAAGCCATGACTAACCCTTCTTCCTAAATCTCACATTCTTCCTTTGATTTACATTTCTTACATTTTAGTCCCTACTATTTATTTATCTTCTTCAATCTCATTTCATTTATTTATATTTCCTTTGTTTAACTCCTAAAAATTTTAGAAAATTTCCAATAATTTTTATTTTATATTTCCAAACTTCTAAAATTATCTCGAGCATTTTCACTTTATTTCATTATATTTTAATGATCTGACTTCATTATTAAATTCTTAATTACCATTAATTAATTCTTGATTAAAAGATTAAGAGCATTTTATATGAACATATTCCACAATTCTCCCCCTTAAAATAATTTCATCCTGAAATTAAGGACATACCTGAGTGGAATAGATGTGGATAATTCTTCTTCATGTTTTTCTCAGACTCCCACATAGCTTCTTCTACTGAGTGACTGTAACAGTTCAAAATTTTATAAATCGAATATAAAATTCTAAGAATGATAAAAGATATCCAATTTTTTTTAAATATAATATATGGAGGATTATATAATTCATTTTGAATTTTATTTAATTCTTGGGGGCTAAATTGAGAGTTTGTTACTCAATTTATAAATTTTAATAATTTTATTAAAATTTCCCTTCCCCTCTCTTATTTTGAAATAGATTTTCACATATTCACATCCCTTAGTCAGTATATCGAAATGGGCTCTATGCCCATTTCTCAGTAGCTAGTATTTAGATATAGGGCCCTTGCCCTTTCTCCTATATTTCGATATGTTCCCTTAGGGGAACATTACTTTGAGGTTTGTATATTGAAATGAGGGTTGACCATTTTAGTGTATTTCGATATATGCTCATTTCGATATGATCCTTCTTTAGTCTGTATTTCGATATATGGGTTGGTCATCTCGATTGCATTTCGATATAATATATTCTCTGTTCAAATTTCCTTAAGGCATATTTCGATATGCATCTTATATTTTGATATAAGAATTTGTTGCATATCGATATGCATCCTTGCATTTTGATATACATCCTTAGTGAATTTGTACAATGGGGCTTGCATTTCGATATGCATTGGTTGTATATCGAAATGCATATGTTGTTGGAGATGATCTGAGAGCTTTGTATATCGATACCTCTCTCCCTTACTCCTTTGAGGCAATGCAATTCACAATTTTTGGAGAGCTCGTCAAGGGCTATGAGGTGATGTTCTTGGATTGTTCATGTATGAAGAATCCCTTATCTAGGGATTTCGAGTTGTGTATATTTCCAGTGGGTAAATCTCTTTTTACTCCCTCGTGTGTATATGTGTGTATATAGGTTGTACAATTCGTTGTCTTGGGTTGGATTTCGTATTTGGTAGCCTATGGTTAGTCTAGGCATGTTGTAGATGATTGTTGGTAATGATTTGGGTATGGTGTGATGCTTGGTGACATTGATCTAGGGTATTTTGAGGTTGTAGTTACCAAGTGTTTGATAAAATTTTCCTTAGAGTCATAGATTATTTTTAACAAAATTATGGTCTTAGGATTTATTGTACAAGTAGTAAGGATGAACGATTGGTTGAATTGGGTCTTAAACATCATTGTAGGTCCCATGGATTTTATTGGACACTAAGTGTTCGATGTAATTCCTATGTGGGCTATTGGAGTGAAATTGGGTTGTTTGGATCCCCTTGAACGTCTTGGTGTCTTCACTTTTTTGGCTTGATGATTTTCCTTGACTTCGTTGAGGTTAAACGTTGGAGCGAGATCTTGGATTAGTTGGACATTGAATAGGGGTGAACGATGGAATGAAAATGGGTTGCGAGCCTTGTTGTTGGTTTTGGTCTCTTTTGTATTCTCGAATTGTTGGAGGCATTATTGGTTCGGGTTGATTTGCCCTTGAGGTAGTCAAGGAGGAATTGTGTCTTGAGAACCTTGATAATGAACGTAACGTACTCAATGAATGCCCAATATGAGGGATGGATCCTATGAGGACCACCCTTTCTCAACTACAAATCCTTCACTTCTATTTCACCTAATTTAAGAACAAAGGTCATGTGAGGAGTTGTTTGGATCATTATTGCGTATGAGGGTACCAACCTAGGGAATTGGGATGTGTGATTGCCCCAATCCTTGAAATGTAATTGTTTTTGAACTATTCGGGATTAGGAGGCTTTGCCCTAATCCGCGTGTTGTTTATATTGGTACCCATCCGGGTTTAGGATGTTCTAGTCCTACCCGTGTTACAGATATTACATGTGTGATGCCCGTTGTGACCCTTTGAGCCTCCAAGTGGGAATATGCTATTGCGGGTTCGTATGAGTCCTACGTGACTCCCTTGTGTCGCCAAAGGGGAATAGATGATGATGGACGACCGCGGTGTCTTGGTACATAGCCCCTTACTGGTCGTTGAGTAAGTGGGATCCCTTGCTTCAGTCTTGTGGGAGTATTGTGTACCGGACTAGTGCAACCTCCAAGTACGTGACTCGCCTTATGTCGATGAGGTGGGTAATGTCGAAAAGGATGGCTTGGGATCCCATGATTAGTCATGTGGAGACAATAAAAAAGTGATTGATCAATAATTGAAATCTACCTCAATCCCCAAAATATTCCAAAGTTAAACAAGAATCGAATCCATAATTATGTTCTTGGTAAGTGGAGGAGTTGGTGGTAGAGTGACATTATAGTCTTGAAGTTGTGACCTCTTTGGTTATCTTGGTTATAGCGATTACATTGGTTTTAGGGAGTTGCACGTCACTGTTGGTTGATCATGGGGCTTCACGTAGTCTTCACTATTTGTCTTGTTGGGCTGCACATTGTTGTTGGTTGACGGTTAGTGTCTTACTTAGCATGCGCAGTTGGTTGTGTGCTTGTGTTTGGGTTGCACCTTTACTTGAGTTGGGTTTCTTCTCCTTTGTTTTCGTTTGTGTGTGGACACTTAGGCACGCACCCGCATGTGCATGCTTGGTAGTAGTTAGGGGTTTTCCTACTGAGATGTGGTTCGCTCAGACCCTCCTTTCTTTCCTTTCTCCAAGATTTGTTTGCATGACTTGTTGTGGTCGTGGACTTGGAGCTTGGCTTGCCGCTGGACCCCCTCCCTTTGGGAGCTTGACATCTTAGTCTGCGTAGTACTTCTTTTTTGTACTTTTGTTATAGTTGTTCTTGTTGGTTGTTGTACCCCCTTTTTACTCTTCCACACTTTAGTACTTTTCTGTACCTTGTTAGTAGTTGTAGTAACCAATTGTAGATTCATTCTTTTGCACTATGTATCTCTTTCATAATTTCTTTCTTCTATCACTTGATGTGTAATGGTTACTTCAACTGGTTGTGCTTGGATAACAATAGTTAACTCTCGTTTCTCTTTCCTTGCTATTTAAAAAATGGTTTGAGAATCCGGGCCGTTATAATTGGTATTAGAGTTTCCGGTTCGAATACCTTGGAACCGTGGTGAGATACTTAATCTCTTTGGGTTCTTTATGTGTATTCCATGAACCTTTGTTGCTCGTGCATATTGTGTACTTCCCTGTATCCTAATCTTGGGAGCATTAACGAACGAAGTGTAATGCAAACGCGTATCAGGTGGACATTTCCATCCACGAGCATGAAAGGTTGACCCCGACATAGTTTAATAGTACGATCGAAGTACAAAGGATGATTAGAGTACTTACCCCCTTGAAGAAACACGAAAGACTAGGCCTTGCTATGAAATTGGCAAGAAGACAGGGAGAAAAATCGAGTGAGAGAGTTATTTTTTGAGTTCTGCAGGAAAAATCGCGTTGTTCAGGTTTTATAAGTGAACGGCGATGAGCGGCGCTGCGGTGCTATCGCCACGCTTGTCAGCGCTGATCGGCGCCGAGGCGCTAATAACGCGCGTGTTGGAGCCATGGCACTCCTGAGAACCTGTCGACTCCCTGAACTCGGTAAATGCACAAAAATCATATTTTTGCAACTAAACCCAAAATAAACAACTCACAATTTACTCCTATTGTCAACCTAAATGAATAGGACTATCAAAAATACCCCAAAATAAGTCATGAAAATGCTTATAGCCAAGAGACCATAAACTTGGGACAGAAACGACACTAACGAATTACCTTTCACTTGATAGTCGCACTTCGATATTTTGCTTTACTTCTATGCATGGATCTTCTCTCTTTTGTGTATTCAATCATATGAATTACTTGTTTGGGATTTCCTAATAGGCGTGGCCTAACCCTCTTCTTTTTATGTAAAGAGCCGATGGCATAGCTTGGTGGATTCAAGTACTTTTTGAAGGAGCATTGGAGCATTAGTCCAATATATGGACTTGTCTTTCATTTCTTTTAAGTGAATCATGTTTTGTAAGGATAACACCCGAACTTGTAATGTTTCTTAAACTCATGTGATGTATGATGATGTGGATCATTTAAACATTTTGTGGGAATGGTGATGATTATGGTTTAGACTTTCAATGCACATGCTCTTATATCCTTATCTATATTCCTTAAAAAATATGGTTTTAAATTTCAAGGGTGTTACAGTTGGTATCAAAGCAGAATGGTTGCGAAAACTTAGGAAATTGGAAGGGGACAAATAGTCCTACATGGGTGCATCGGGTTTGGGTTAAAATTTGCATTTGCACATGATTGCTTGTGTGTGCATGACATGAAGTTAAAACATAAATACGAAGTGTTGAACCTATGAGTTGTTTTGAAACTTTTATAATGTGTGTGTGTGTGGAGTATAAAAAGGTATCATTCCTTCTTGAATTCCAAGTAAGTGTAGGTTGAGTACTCTTACGTCGAAGTCTTTGTTGGGTTCTCTTTATTCATTGAGATGATTGTTCGGTTCCTTCCTTTGATTATTGGTATTCTTCTTGTCTCGTAGAAAATGGCCGGACGTCGCGTAGGAAATAGGGGTCGTGGATGTCGTGGAGTTGAAATTCCTGACGCGAGCAGTGAGGAAGTGAATGGGCAGCCGAGGGAGTTTCCCGATGTGATCCAGGCCGAAGGGGCTATTCCCAGAGGACTGGCCAATGCTGGGCAGTTTATTCGTGAGATTGATACGGCAGTGGTGTTGCAGCAGCTAGGGATCAAGCTGGCAACCTTCTTTCTGATGCACTTCGTGAGTTTCGTCGCATGGACCCTCCAAAGTTCAATGGTGAAGTGGATCCTATCGAGGCAAATCATTGGCTAACAGTGTAACGATCCGCAAATTTTAGTTTTATTGGCATTCGTTTTGATGAGCTTTTCGTGGGAAATCCGCTTTGATTTAAGTTCTGGGGTACCTAAAACACTTATTTCATCGTACCAAATGCCCGCATATCGCTTGAAAGTCCCGTTGGAACTCTTCGGACTCCTTTGGATTGATTCCGAGCTTGTTAGAGTGGTTGAAAACCTCCCAAATAACAAAAATTCAGTTCTGAGGCGTGTTGCATCGGTGCAGCCTTCTGGTGCATCGGTGCAGGGTTGCATTTTGGCCTTGCATCGGTGCAAGACCAATGCACCAACGTTCTGTTGGTGAAACCTTCAGGTGCATCGGTGCAGGATGCCTCTGCATCGGTGCAAGATGGCTCTGCATCGGTGCACAACCAATACACAGCATCTCTGGTCCAATTTTGTAAGGGTTGCATCGGTGCAGCCTAAACTTGCACCGGTGCAACTGCTGTTTTTCGGACATTCATTAAGGGTAAACTTGTCATTTCACTGGGGGACCTATATATATGAGTTTGGCTCGAGTTAGGGCATTATTTGACCTATTTTTCCAGACCTCTTTCTCTCTCTACCTCCCTCATCTCTCCCTCTCCCTTCTCTCTTGATTTTGGGAAGATCCATGGAGAGTTAGTGAGGTTGTACGACTTAATCCCTTGTGTGACCCTCTGTTTGTCGACCTCGGAGATACTCTTAGTCTCACTTCTCTTGCGTGTGTGTGTGTGTGGGTGTGTTGTACCCAGTTGTTGGCTTTGTCTTACCTGTGTTCCGTTCTGCTTAGGTTCGCATGCGCTCGCGCATGCTTTGTAGTCTTTAGCTGTTACCGTCGTTGAGCTGTTGTGTGCTCAGACCCTCTTTTCTCTATCTTTTCCAGGCTTGTGCTGCAGGGTTTCTCTTGCAGGGGTGACTTGGAGCTTGTGCTGGCAGCTGGTTCCTTTGGAGCTGTGGCCTTGGCTCTCTCTGTACTATTGTACTTCTTTTCAGTTTTCAGGTTGTGGTTCTATTGTAGTTGTACTTCTCTTTACTGTTTATAGAGAGTAACCCAGTTGTACCTTCTGTTTGCACTCTTTCAGTTTGTATATGGTATCAAGATTTCATGTAATGAGAACTTCAACGGCAATGCTGCTGTATAGTAACTATTGACTCCCCAATGTTGTGTTTGTTGTGCTTCAAAAAAAATGTTTCCTAAAATTTTGGGGATGTTACAGTTGGTATCAGAGCTTTCAGTTTGAATACCTTCGGACCGTTGGGAGGCACCTAGTCTCCATGGGTTCCTTAGAATCATTACGATTGATATGATCATTCTCGTGTGCCTTGGAGCACCGTTTACCTTGGGTTTGCTTCCTTAGAGTCACTTGTTTTGTTCCGACTCCTTCTTGGGTTGTTGAGTTTTCCTTAGATCGTTGGGAGATGAGTGTTATTCCTCCCCGAGAAGCTAAAGTTAGTTTAGCGGTTGTGCACTGGAGTGCCTAGCTTACTTGAGAATTGTGGTGTAACTTCCATTGTTCAGCTGATCAGAAGATTTCCTCGTGGTTTTGTGGTGGAAATTGTGATTCGTGGTGCGATATGAGGTCTCAAGACTCATTGTCCTTTTGCTTTGAGGCACAAATTCTCGGTTGTCTTGTGGTTTTGTAAGTCCCATTGAGTTTTTGGACTCCCTCTTTGTGAAAGTGTAGCGGAACTCTTGATTTTGAAAGGATGAGGAAGTTTGAGTATGGTGTTTGTTTGTGTGGGATAGCCTTGGGTTGTTATTTGAAGTCCTTTCGATAGAACTAAGTTGTGTTGGTCCACGATGGTTGGTGGTTCCTTGGTTATTTGACTATTCGGGCATTCGGTTATGTGGTCTTTGAGCTCGTTGAACGACTTGGAGTGTAGACTTGTATTGGATTTGTATCGGTTGGCTGTTTGGACTCGTGGTGTGATTTGGGTGTTAGACTTATTTTGGGGTACTTTGGTGTTTACCCGATATAGCATTGCGTAGTGTGGCAAGTTGGGAAATTGATTTGAGGATGTTGGTTTTCTCTTGGGATTCTTGAGTGATAGTGCGCGTGTGGCTATCTTGTGGTTTTCCTAGAAGTGGTTTTGGGCAAGAAATGAAGATGTGGTGATCTTACTTGGGGATTCTGAGTTTGGAATGCAAGTTAAACTCGAAGTCATTACTTTGGAAGGAAGAAATGGTTTGGATTGAATGAAGGAGGTCAGGTGACAATGTAGCGTGTTCTCTTGGATTATTGGGATAGAAGGATAGGTGTTTGGATTTTGAGAATTGGAGAGTTAGTGTTTGATGCACTCGGGAATATCCTAATGGATGGTTTGAATGAATGTGTGTTTGGCCTAGGACTTGGAGACGAGAGTTATAACTTTTCTTTATCATTTGAGTATGAGGCTATATGAGGTAAAGTGCAGTTTGAGTAATCCGTCTGGTTCTCCTTGATGGTGGAATGTGGTTGGCCATGTATCTCTTCCGACATGTTAAGGTCCCCCTTGTTTAACCCTTGCGGGATCGGTGAGTGGATGTTGCTCCCTAGTTGTTCTTTGTCTCGTCGACTCTATTAGTTCAATATGCTTATCGATGGTCTCTACCATCATCGCTGGAAGTGTCGTGGCGTGGACTTGTGTCGTATCCTTGTCGTTACCAGGATTCCTTGTTCTTCGGTGGCATGTTGTTCGGAAAACCTTCTAGCTTTTTGTTTTCCAACGTTCGGCGTTTCGATTGGCGATTGCCATCTTCTTGTTGATTGTTTGTGACACGTCTGTGGTGGTGGCGCTTTCTGCTTCTTAGTGCTTGTTGTACGGAATTGTATCCTTGTTTGGCGCGCGCTTGTCTTGAGGATGGTCTTCTCGCATTGGTTCTTGTTTGCCATGTTTCGTGCGAATCCAGATTGTTGTCGTATTTGTTGATGTAGTGTCCATTTGTGTTTGGGCGCTCTTGTTCCGCGATGTTGTCTCCCTTTGGAGTCTTGTTTGAGAGTGTGTTGTGGGTTTGACTTGTGGTCGGTATGATCAGTGAGATGAAGTTATTTTTTTGTGTGTTGTGCAGCTGTGTTGCGAGTGTTGGGATAGAATGTGTCTGTTTCCTTGAAGTCGATTGCATCGACTTAGTTCTTGGCAAGACTTGACATGACCGGTGTGTGTAGTCCGTATCATGTGGTGTAGGAATGAACATGAAGAATTGTTTTGAGAAGGTGAGTGGCCAGCACATCTCAAAACAAACTTCTTAGTCATTCCGGTACCACACTAGGTTGAGTGTGGGTAAGTGTGTGAGCTTTTGGGTGTTTGATTCTATCCTTTTGTGGTGTTGTGGTTGTTTGGGGCAATTCGGATGGCACGGTTGTTGCGTGACCATCCCCTGTGGCTTGTTTTGTCTTCGAGTCCTTACTCGTGTCGGTTGGGTTGTTGCTGTCTGTTCGGAAAATTTGTCCCCGTGACTATTTTGTGCGTTCATGGTAATGAAGTCGTTGTGAATACTCTTACGGTGGTTGAAAATCGCTTCTTTGCTCCGCATAAAACCCTGAGAAATATTCTGGAAGAATCGGAGTGCCCGTATCGTGTCCATGTGTCGGCATCGTACCCGTACCGTACCCACATGTCGGTACCGTATCCTTGTACCCAAAATCGTATCCTTGGCGTGCCCGCGTGTCCTAAGCGTATCCTCACGTGTCGGTGTATCCGTGTCGTGTCCCCTTGTATCCTTGGCGTTTCGGCACTTGAAAATTTTCCTGGCATGTTCACATTGTGTCGTGACATGTTCTAGAATTTTGTGGAATTTTCTTGAAATTTTTCCGGGACGACATTTTTGCTGTTTGACCTTCTGATCGTACTCATTGTTGGAAAACTCATGTTTCTTGCTTGATAGCGGTTGGAAATTGTTTAAGTACATGAAAACCTTTCTTTGAAGTTCTTATTTCTCTTGTGACGAATTCTCTTGCATGTTTTGGTTCCATCTTGATGTTACTGAGATTGTGAGGTGGTCTTCTCGTTCAGTTTGTGACTGTTGTTGGATATTTGTGGCAGAGTGGTGTTGGTTAAAACCCTTCCTTGTGGTTGGTTGTC
>NMUG010013131.1:0-10182 GCA_002855965.1 Monotropa hypopitys
AAGAGTATTTGAAAAGTAAGGCAAAGACCAATGAAATAGGAGTCTGACTCCTTAGACTTGACCATCATATCGTCAATGTAAGCCTCCATACTTTTTCCAGCAAGTCTCTGAACATTTGAGTTGCTAATCTCTGATATGTTGCCCCGACGTTGCGTAGGCCAAAGGGCATAACTTTGTACTGCCCCAAAGGAGTAATGAAAGATGTCTTCTCTTGGTCGGGCTCATACATAGCGATCTGGTGATACCCTCTGTAGACATCTAGAAAGTTCATTCGTTTGTATGGCGTGGAATCTACCAATTGGTCACTCTTTGGCATAGGAAAACTATCCTTGGGGCAAGCTTTGTTGAGGCTTGTAAAGTCAACGTAGACCCTCCAGGTGCCGTTCTTTTTTAACCACGACTATGTTAGAGAGCCACTCTGGATAGTAGGCCTCCCTTGTTGCGTTGGCCTGGATGGGCCGATCAAGTTCTTCAATAACTGCTTCTGAATAAATGTGTGGTTGAGCGTCTTCTTTTCTGCATTACTGACTTGTGGTATGGATCGACGTTCAGCCGATGACATATTATACTTGGCTCTACCCCGGGCATTTCTTGTAGGGTCCAAGCAAATACGTCAACGTGATCCTTTAAGACCCACACTAACTCGGAAGCATCTTCCTCGGGGAGTTCATTCCCAATTAGGAAATTCATGTCCTTGTCAGTGTCATGGTGGGAATCTTTCTCAGATTCTCGACCACTCGGGCAGAAGAATCCACTCCAACATCTTCCAAAACAGGTTGGTCTGACACTTCAATGGACTTTACCTGCTCAGAGTTGGGATTGGTCTTGATGGAGGCCATGAAGCACCTTCTCGCTGACTTCTGATTTCCCTTGATGTTTTCGATACCCTTGGGCCCTGGGAATTTGATGATTTGGTGGTAGGTGGATGGGATAGCCCTCATTATGTGCATCCATGTGCGCCCAATAATGGCGTTGTAGGCTGATGGCATGTCGACTACCAAGAATTATATGTCCATGGTCGCCCTTCCTGCTCGTACTGGAAGAGTAATGACTCCTATGGGCCAAAATGGTTCTGCACTGAAGCCGATAAGTGGTATCCGCATTGACTTGAGGTCGGCTTGAGTGAGTCCCATCCTCTTGAATGCTTGGAAATATAGGATCTCAGTGGAGATGCCCTGGTCCACCAAGATCCTCTCTGTGTCGTATCGATTGATGTTCAAGGTGATCACCAACGCGTCGTGCGGTAACGTCACCCCGTCTAGATCCTCTTCAGAAAATGAGATCTGGGTAGGCTTCTCGCTCTGTTCCCTTTGACGCTTTTGCTCGAGCTGCAGCACATGATACTCGTGGCCTTCCTTTCGCCTCTGAGCGTGGGACTCATTCTTGGAGCTCGACTCTATGGCCCTATGTATCATGTTGATGGTTCCTACTAGAGGCATGTCCTCATCTGATGAGTCGTTATGCCTTTCCACCCTTCTAGACATGTCCTGTCCGGGTGTCTGAGTGATGTACTCCTTCAAATGACCTGCCTCCGCAAGTTCCTCCAAGAATTGCTTGAACTGGCGGCAGTGCTCCGTCATGTGAACAAACTCCGTATGGGAGATGCACGTGATACCTGTGGCCTCTAACTCAAATTGGTTTCCCTCCTGCTTTGCGGGCCACATCTAGAAGGGCTCGTTCTTCAGGGGGTAGACCAACCTAAAGATGGGGACATTGAACTTTGTCTCGATGGCTTTGAAAGCCCTGCTCTCGGCATCCTGGGAGTAGTCTGGAGTGCAGTCTCAGCTCACTCTCCCTTCTAGGGAAGAGTTTGTTGCGGCGCCTTTCTTTTCTTGCTTCTCTTCGATGGGATCTGTTGGCGTTGTGTCCAGCTTCGTGGAGGGTCTCCTCCTCCAACTTCGCATGATGTTCCACCCTTTCTATTAGCCCGGGGAACGTCTCAACAGGGTTCAAGGTCAGGGATTCTCTCAGTTTCTCATCAAAGGAAAGCCCAAGCCTGAACATTGACACTGACTGCTTCTCGGTACAGTCCTCGACGTCGTTGTAGGTATCCATGTACCGTCCGGCATACACCATAACACTGTTCTAAAAGGCCCCGCCTAGGCCTTAGGCAGTAGTGGTCCGCCTAGGTACCGCCTAGGAGTTAGGCGGTAGTGATCTGTCGTGACTAAGAACAAATATCATATATTTGATAACTAAATCAAACCAAACAGAGCCTTGAGTCACAACTATTATATATTTGATGTTATAAAAAAGTTTCATGTATTGTTAATTATTGTATTAAGTAAAAATTAATTCTCTTAAAAATAAATAACTGCCTAGTCCCCACCTAGATCTCCGCCTAAGCCCCTAGGCGCTAGGCCCCCCTTTCCCGCCCGCCTAGCGCCTTTTAGAACATTGCACCATAAGAGTCCCATCAGATCGATTTCTCAACGACGTCAGAGAGTCAAATTGTTTTGGTGCAGTGCGCCTGGTCATGAACCTGCCAACGAATGTCTTAGCTAACTGTTCCCAGTTGCAGATCAATCGCGACGCCAACTTGTGGTACTAGTTGAGCGTTGTTTGGCCCAAACTGGAGGCAAACATCCTGCAATAAAGGCTCTCGTCTCCTTCATGCAGGATCGGCACTTGTTGGTAGTCCTTGAGATGAGCCACCGGATCCATTCTCCCATCATACTTCTGGAAGTTGGGAAGATCGAATCCACTGGGGATCTTATAATCACTGATTTCTCTGGAGAGCGGGGTGAAGGTGATCTGCTGGATTGCCCGTTTTGCAATCTCTTGGGCCGTTCCCCCGCCCTTGAGATGCTAATTAATCCATACCCGCATATCTTAAATATTAGCCGGTACGGAATTGTCCAGTTCTGAGCGGGCTAGTAATTCTGGACGGATATCCTGTGCGGGAACCCTAGGGCGGAGCTGGTCCCTGAGATCCCACACAGAATTCGCAGAATGCTCCTAGCGTGCATCTCAGACACAACTGTGGATCCTGCTATTGTGTTCAGTGGGCTGTAGGAGATCCCTGACAACCCTCCACCATTCCCGGCGGTTGAGTGGATATCCTCTCTCTATTTTCCTCTTAGATCCTCCCTCGATCTTCTGGTGTCGTTTTTTGATTCCCAGAGAGAAGAGGGTGGACGTTGTTGTCTTTGCTTGCCTGTGGAGTCACTGGTGGTCATTGTTTGTGTCCACTGGGCCCTCTTGCTACTAAGGTTCTTTGGACAACATTTCCACTTCTTTCTCCAGGCGCTTAATCGTCTAGTTCTGAGATCTGATAATCTCCGCCAAATCCTCGTCTCCGATCGACCTGGATCTGAGTGGAGACTGAGAGTATCTCGAACGAGACCGAATATCTCCTTCTTGAGAGTACTCTCCATCCCAACTGTCGCACTCTCTGTCCTGAGAATCGTCGTTATGTGTCCTCTGTGGGCCCCTAGCAACTCTAACAGGGGCTTTGGGGTTCCCTGTTAGGCTAGGAGCGCCTCCACGATTACCCTGAACGCGAGACAAGGTGTTTCTGGTCTTCTTCGGTGTCGGAGGTGGGTCGGAATGGGTGGCGACTGTTCTTTTCCCATCTCCGACCTCCTTTTCGATGGTGGGGGTTTCGTTGTCGATGATCGCCATTTTCTTTGATCTGATTACGGTTTGCTTTTCTTCTTTTGTGGGTGGGTTTTCCACAGACGACGCCAATTGTGCAAGGGTAAAATTTGTTAACTGTTTACCTCTGTAAATGAACTGCTTTGACTGGTCTGGATTGTTCTGAGTCTTCTTGCTAATCTGGTTGTACTCCTCACTGTATCTGCGCTCACAAACAAGAGTTAGAGGACCTCCCGCCGATTTGGCCAGAAGGCTCTCCGATGACTAAGTTAGTCCTTGATCGAGAGAAAGCTCTATGAAAGCACAAATGGGAGTCTGAGAGCAAATTAGCATGTAACTTTTCTTGTAGGTTGAACTTTTGCTTTTATGGAGACCTTCCAAATTACCAGCTTCTCGCTGGTAATCGAGAACTGGATGGGACTTCTCATCCCTCTTTTTCGATAATCTAAAACCTTTCCCGGATTCTCACCGGATATTTCCATGTTTTGGGAGATCCTTGTACATGTCGCACACTATATAGGCCGTACTGGTAACTTCGTGGCGCACTGCCAAGATGTTGAGCCGCACAAGACCAACCTAATCTGCAGTGCGGGTGAGCTTTATCGCATATGGTTGACTATATCAGAGATTCACATGTATGCATTTGACTGTTTAACTTCTCTTCAGCACTGTCAGGATGTCATGCCGCACAGGGCTGACCTAATCCGTAGTGCGAGAAACTGATGACACATGGCTTTCTGTATCGAACAAATGGACGACATGTGTCATACTGTCAGCTAGTGTTCACGGAATCCGGATTTGCCTTTTACACGTGAGAAACATTGATTTACCCTACGATATAAACCATTTCAGAAATGCATTTCCGAAAGGAGGAGATCCACAGTACAACCAAAACCAAAGGTAAATTTAAAAGGCTACAAAAAAAAATTGGCAAAATTTAAAAACCTTTTCTGCGGCTCAAATAGATGTTGAAAAGTACCTGCAAACTCACTAATGCAGATGCAGCATTCATGCAAATTTCTGCAGAAGTTCTTCTGGCGCTGCTGATCGTCGTACTTCTGTAGCAAAGGAATATCGACATCTGGAGAGATGCTTCCTGAAATTGCACGCCTATCTCCAGTATATCTCAATCCATAATGACCAAGAACTATTTCTTTGTCAAAACCAAGATAAGAAAGACAAGAGCTCTGTAGCCATTCAACCCACCGGTATATAACCTCCTGACCAGGTTGCTCACTCCACAATGAATCCAACATACAGCAAAGATTGGAAATTTTTCCTGAATCCAGCCACTGGACCGAGACAGTAAAATAAGGAGAGATATGGCTCGGATATGACATGGGTAGTACGCATGTCAACACAATTGGTGGAAGGTATTGGACTTTGAAAGAGTATGAGAACTCATCTGAACCATCAGTTTTGGTCTCAAGATTGCTAGATGAGTTTAGTTTTGCCGAAATGGTAAGTTCACTGGAAGTTTCTGCATGTATATGAATCTGTGTAGTCCATAAATATTGAATTATTCACTTATAGACCACGATATTGAATTTTACAATTGATTAGAACCTGAAAAGAACGTAGGTCTCTCTGTTTGTCAAGGATGAACACATTGTCTCCATAAATTGACTCCATAGCAATTAGCTGCACCAAAAGACTAAAAAATAAACACGCAAGAAGAGAGAGAGAGAGAGAGAGAGAGAGAGAGAGAGAGAGAGTGTGTGTGTGTGTGAGAGAGAGAGAGAGAGAGAGAGGGAGTTAGGGAGTTATCACAAATAGAATTGATTGAAAAACTCATGTTAGAGCTTAGAATTACGTAGTAAGTAAAACTTTTCATCTACAATTTGTTATTTATGATGATATGATAGTCTGGTATTGAGCTTTACGGATAAAACTCAAATTGCTCCCGAGCATCGAAGTGACATTATTGATGTCACAAATCAGGTTGGATAAATTGTCAAGCGCTTCTAGAATTGTGTGATTGACGCACATATGAAACAGAGTTTAGCGTGCTGGGAGCAGCATGTTGAGCAACCAAGAACCCACAGGTTCACGGCAGAATAGAGGATAATTAGGACTGAACCCCTCGTGAGAGTGGTAGAGGGACTGTGATACATACCGCAAACCACGTTCTGATTTTGCACGAATCCGCAATATCCACTGGGGTCCACCCATGTTCCTCAACCATTCCCATGATCCCTCCCACGACCCATGATATCCCATTTCATAGTCAGTTAGTAGTTTTCCCCTCCCCCATGATCCCATGTCTTTGTTAGTTGATTTCTTTCTATTGTATTTTCTTTTTTTCGGTAAGTTGTTGTGTAATGGCTACATATAGCCAGGCCTTCTTTATTAAAAAAACAGAAGTTTCTGGTAAATGTTTCTTCCTCTTTCTTCTTATTATTCCTTTTCGCTCTTGTTCCGGCTAGAACTCCGGCGACGCTGGAGTTCCCCCTAACATTTGGTGCTTTCATTGCTACCGATTTTCTGTCACCGCTCCGCCCCACCACCATGACGGATGGCATGGTCACTCGCAACCGGGCCCTCGCCGACAACCTTCAAGCTTTCACTCTTACTGTCAACGAACACACAGATTCTCTTCGTATCCTTCCCGAGATCCAAACCACTGTCAACCAAATTCCAGAAATCCACTCCATCCTCCATGTTCTCCAAACCTCCATTACTAACCTCACCCTTCGCTTTGCCCTCTCTGACAAACAACCCGTGGACGTCACCACCAACCCACCCTTATTAAACACACCTTCCATGGGCAGTTTCCCTCCTCCCCCACCTGCTCTTGTCCCCCATATCCGACTACCTAAGCTCGAACTCTCCCATTTCGATGGCACCAACCCCCTCGAGTGGATTTTCCAAGCTGACCGCTATTTCTCTTTTCACCAAACCCCCGCTGATCAACGTGTTGACATTGCCTCCTTCTACATGACTGGCCAAGCTTTAAGTTGGTTCCAATGGTTATATATTTACACTCGTCCCACTTCCTGGGCCGACTTCAGCACCACCATCGAACAACGTTTTGGGCCATCCACTTTTGCAAACCACGAAGCCGTCCTTTTCAAACTTCAACAAACGGGCACAGTCACCGACTACCAAGTCCAATTTGAGACAATTTGCAATCGCATTAAGGGCCTCACGGATGCGAATCTTCGCAATTGCTTCATCTCCGGCCTTGGCATCGATATTCAACGCGAATTGGCCATCCACAACCCTTCAACTATCAGTGACGCCCTTGGCTTGGCCCGGCTTATCGAGGAGTGACTTCAATCCCAACCACTTTTCCTCGGACGTCCCTCACCCTCACGCCCCTCCTGGACCACACCCAACCCACCAACACTGCCTAAACCACTTTGTCCACCCGTACCATCTCCACCAACACTTGCCGCCCAGTCACCTCGACGCCTCCCAATTCGCCGCTTAACACCGGTCGAAATGCAATCCCCTCATGAACGCAATCTTTGCTTCAACTGCGATAAGCGCTTTACCATGGGTCACCGTTGCAAACCATCCCAATTCCTCCTTTTGGTGGCCGACGATGACTTAACCCTTTCCCCATACGCGGATGCCGACATTCATGTTGAACCCTCCACCACACCTTCTTTCCCTTCTCTCCCCGATACCACCCCTGAAATCTCCATGCAAGCCCTTGTCGAGCAGCCCACTCCGCGTACCCTCCGTCTGACCGGAACAATCAAACAACAAACATTTACTGTATTGGTGGATACCGGAAACACCCACAACTTCATGCAAACTCGAATTTCCTCCTCTCTCTCAACCTTGCCATATCGCCCACATCCTCTCTTCGTGTCACTGTCGACAATGGCGATCAACTAGATTGTTCGGGCATATGCCACAGCGTTCCTCTACGGCTCAGTGGTCACCAATTTTTTGTTGATTTCTTTCTCTTACCGCTTCACGGCGCGGACATGGTACTTGGCGTACAATGGCTTGAACAGTTGGGTTCCGTCACATTTGATTATGCCAAGTTACAAATGACTTTCAACATTGCAGGTGTACCATTTTCCATTTATGGGCAACACACAACTCCACCCAGTCCCATATCCCTTCACAGTCTCCACCGTTACACCAAAACCAACACTGTTGCCACCTATTTCCACATCCAACTAGCACCTACCCTCCTCCCCACACCAGACCTTCCCCAAGATCTCCTTGTTATCCTCTCTCAATATTCCACCATTTTTGACAAACCACAAACCCTACCTCAACATAGAAACCACACCCATGAAATCCATGTCCAACACAATACCAATCCCATCAATGTCCGGCCTTACCGTTACCCCCACATCCAAAAAACGAGATAGAGAAACAAATTATTGAGATGCTCCAAGCCGGCATAATTCGACCAAGTCAGTCCCCTATTCCTCGCCCGTTCTCCTTGTCAAAAAAAAAGACGAGACTTGGCGTTTCTGTGTTAATTATCGTGTCCCTCAATGCCATCATCATCAAGGATCGCTTCCCGATCCCAACCGCTGATGAATTATTCGATGAATTGCATGGGGCAAAATTCTTCTCTAAAATTGATCTTCGGGCAGGCTACCATCAAATTCGTGTCCATGAATGCGACATCCCCAAAACAGCGTTCCACACTCATGATGGCCATTACAAGTTTCTCGTCATGCCATTCGGCCTCACAAATGCCCCGTCCACCTTCCAAGCAACAATGAACGACATGTTCCGATCTTACCTACGTCAATTTATCCTCGTCTTCTTCGATGACATACTTGTCTACAGCCCAACGTGGACGTCCCATCTTTCCCATCTTACACTAACCTTGCAGACCCTCTCCCACAATCAGTTCTATGTCAAACGGGCTAAATGCCAATTCGGAACAACTTCCATTGAATATTTGCGCTACATTGTTTCTCATGATGGCGTCGCACCAGATCCGAGCAAAGTCGCAGCAATAACCTGCTGGCCCGAACCTACTTCCGCGAGCAATCTTCGCGGTTTTCTCGGTCTAACCGGATACTACCGCAAGTTTGTACGCAATTATGCTTCAATTGCAGCCCCACTCACCGATCTGTTGCAAAAAGGTAAATTCCAATGGTCCCACAGTGCAACTCGTGCCTTCCAAACTCTAAAAAATGCAATGGTCAATCTTCTTGTCCTTGCTTTACCCAATTTTCTCTGCCATTTACAGTCCAAACTGATGCATCTGGGACCGGCATATGCGATGTCCTTACACAAGCCAACCATCCCCTCGCTTTCTTTAGCAAAAAAATTACCAATCAATTTGTTCATGCTTCCACATATGCCCGCAAGATGCTTGCTATTACTGAGGCTGTTAAAAAATGGAGACAATACCTCTTAGGGCACAAGTTCATCATCCAGACTGACCAGAAAAGCTTGAGAGAACTCATCCACCAAACTATCCAAACTCTGGAGCAACAAAAGTGGTTAACAAAATTGTTAGGGTATGATTTTAGCATCACTTATCGTCCTGACCGGGACAATCAAGTTGTGGATGCCCTTTCTCGCAAGGATGAAGCTGCTCTCCAAGCCATCACACCAGTTTCGCAACCAATTTTTGACTTCATCGCTGCTTTACGGAAATTCTTTCACGACCACGTTGCCTCCAAGGATCTCCTCAACGCAATCCAGGCCCATCCAATGGAGCATCCAGGATTTGCTGTCACGGATGGTCTTGTTTTTTACAAAGGAAGATTATTGGTTCCTAAATCATCAGGATTACAGGCCCTCATTTTTTCAAGAACTGCACTCGACACCGCAAGGAGGTCACGCTGGCATACATCGAACTTTCGTTCGCATTGCATCGACTTTCTATTGGCCAAGTATGCGACACGAAATTGATCAATCTGTTCATTCTTGTCTTGTATGTCAGTAGGTCAAGTATGATACAACCCGACCCAAAGGCCTTCTTCAGCCACTTCCAATACCAGAGCAAAATTGGGATGACATTGCAATGGATTTTATCACTGGATTTCCCCCGACGGCAGGAAAAACAATGATTTTGGTAGTTGATCGACTATCCAAATATGCACATTTTTGCGCCCTTCCGACATCTGTCACAGTGGCAAAATTGGACACTGTATTTGTTCACGAAATTAGTTGTTTGCATGGATTTCCACGCTCTATTGTGTCTGACCGTGACCCACTATTTATCAGTCGGTTTTGGCGTGAATTATTCAAATTACAAGGGACCAAGCTTCGAATGAGCAGTTCATATCACCTTGAAACGGATGGCCAATCTGAGGTTCTAAATCGATGCTTGGAAACGTACTTATAAAGTTTTGTTAGTGAAGAACCAAAGAAATGGGTCCAATTCTTGCCTTGGGCCGAATGGTGGTATAATACGTCAGAACATTCCGCCACCGGCATGACACCTTTTCAGGTTGTCTATGGTTTACCCCCCCCCCCCCAAACTGTCATTCGTCACATTCCAGGTACAACAAAAATGGCACATTTGGCATCAACACTCATCAAAAGTGATCAAGTCCTAGACCATCTCAAGTTCAATTTATGTTGTGCCCAACAACGAATGAAAAAACATGCGGATACCAAGCGGATGGATACATCATTAAAGATGAATGA